>JAHLSL010000013.1:2397611-2460792 GCA_025920805.1 Petroica traversi | reverse complement strand
CTCTGGGAGCTCTGTCCTGCTCCTCTGGGAGCTCTGCCCTGCTCCTCTGGCACCTCACAGGGCTGGGGAAGCTTGAAATGAACCCAGGGGTTGTGCCACTGCCTTCTTGGAATTGTTTTCTTATATATTGATTTTATATATATATATACACATAGCCACAATTTGAATTTAGGGGGAGATTCACTCTTATGCTGAAAACTTTGAAATAATTATGTCCCCTTAAGCCCTTTTGTTGCACTCCTATGGAGAACTAAAGTGGGACTGACATCCATGGCCAGTGCATAAATACTGCACTGATGTGGCTACACCTTGCCCTGCAAGCAGCAGTACTTCTGAATGCATCAGGCACAGGTGCTGTGGATCAAAGCTTTGCTCTTTGTTTCTGGCTGGGACACAGCTCCATTGTGCCATGGGTTGAAGTCCTGGAGTATTTTAAGCAGTAGATAAATGAGTCTTTACCTGAATAGAAATCCTCTGAAGTAACACAGGGCCTGATCTATGGTTCTGTGATGAGAGCACAAGGTCCCAGGGAGGCACAGTTGGGAGAAACACCTGGAATGTTTCGGTGCTTTTACAGAGAAATCAGAGAATAAATAAAGATTTCATTTTACCATGAGTAATGGTAAGCCAGGAGGTCAGTGTGTCAAGTACATAAATACAAGATGCCAGCATTTGCAGGAAGATGTTTTTCTTTGAGTGAATGCCCACCTGCACCTTCTGCCTCCAGGGGTCTGATGTCCCCACTCCTGAGTCTGGGCACTGGGAGAACTGGAAGCAGTGGCAGTGCTCAGCACTTGGGTTTTGTCACTTGTTTGTACAAAAAGGTGAAGCCTCTCCCGGGTGAAGGACACTGCCAGTGCCATCCTCTCACTTGCCAGATCCCCTGCTAGGAACACATCAGACAATACAAGGGCATTACACCAGTGCTTGCTTTGTCTTTGTAAATATTTACATGGTAAGGAACATCTTCTTTGTAATTTTCAGCCACAGATTCATATGAAATGGTTAAAATAGGGCAAAGATGCCTTTTCAAGAAATTAGCAACTTTCTCATCTATTTTTCCTATTCCTTATCCTTCCTTTTTTTTTAATTGCAAAGAAAGCTATTAAAGTTATGAGATGAGAGAACAGCTCAAGCTGGAATGACTGAGGAGGTTTTCTTGCCTCTCAAACCACTCATTAGTGCTTTGTGCAGAGCAGCAAATAGAGATGCAGGATATTGTCCCTATGTGATCTGCATTTGCTGAACCTCACAGCAAATAGTTACACCAGGAATGCTGGAATGTCTTTCAGCAGCTGAGGTTAGGGAAGTCACTTTGTGAATGTGATAAATTCTGTCTGGGGCTCCAAGGCAGCTCTTTCCCTGCTGGGACTCTCAGTGCTGGTCTGGAACGTGGCTGTTCCCTCTGTGAGGGAGGTCAGTCTGCAGATCTGACAGCCCAAGCCTTCCCAAGCAAAGGAATTAAAATTACCAGCAGAGTTTGTGCAGACCTGACAGCACATCCTCTGCCACCCACACTGCTGTCACATCTTGTTCAGCCAGTTGCCTTTGCAGGTATCTCTTGCAGGCCCAAATTCAGGTCTTTCCCTTCTCCTGTTGCAGTGAAGTGATTGATTTCCTTCTTCCCCAGATTTTATTTGCAAGTTTGCACCAAAGCCATTATCATTGCTAATGTGCCATTAGCACTAGCACCAGATTCTACTGTTGGGGATTTCTTTGGTCTTTGATAAGTTTACCACACTCCTTGCATTAGCAGTTCTTTGGCTGAGAAAACAGGATAGCTCTGTGTCCCTTTTTCCTGATTTAGCTCTTCACTGTAGTGCCCTGAGGCTGGTGCTGAAATGCTCTGCACTCTCGTGGCTCCTGACTGTGAACATTCATGAGGGACATGCAGATGTCTCATAGGATTCTGATTTTTAACCCTGGCATTAGCAAACAGAATTCTAGAGGATTTCTGAAATTTCTCATCTCCCTCAAGACTGCTCTTAATTCTCAAAAGCTCCTGTGCAACTTGGAGGAGCTGTAACTGAAAGGACATTTCCTCCTAGAACAGCATCATGCTCCTTCATTGTGCCCCATACCAAGCTCCACAAAAGCTGCATCCAGGAACAGCTGCCTGTGCCTCTCAGGGGGCTTCTGTAACCAAGTTTCCAAGAATGGCTCCACAGCCAGTTTTGTTGTCCCTGTGGAAATAAAAAGCTAAGGAAATGTGTCTAGGAAATGCCCTTCCAGCTTCAGTTGTCTTTCTGTAGTAGAACCATAGCAGGGTTTTGCCTAGAAAAGCAAGGGATTTTCTCCCTCAGGAGGTTTTCCCAGTCTTTGTGCTGCTGGTCACAGGGCAGAGGTGCTCAGCTGTCACATGGACAGGCACACAGACTGTGTCTGTAAGGGACCTCCTTTAATTTGACACTGATCTTTCACATCGTGCCAAATATCACCGAAGGCTGGGCTTTTATCTCAGTGCATTTCCATGTCTTTAGACACAAATACACATCATGTTTCTGATGTCCTGGTAGCAAGAGCCAGAGTTAGTCCAGGTGCTGACTTGTGCTCCCAAGGCTTGGTTTGTGATTTTAGCATCCCAGGCACGAGTGCAAACACAGGGAACTCTTTGGTTCACTGCCTGTGTGGGCTCATTGTCTGTGCTAAGGACATGCAGTGTTTGAGCCCTGCTATCTCACCTTCCACAGGGAATTATGGAAGTTCACACATAAATGTTCTGATTCACTGCAAAATGTAATCCTCACATTGAAGTTCTGAGCCTTCAGGTGAGAATTCTGGCTGTGTGTGCTGAGCCCCTAAAGCAGCTCACACAAGCACTGCATGTGCTGGGTTTGGGGTTAGCACAGGGATGTCAGCCTGGGAGAGCTGACTGGGAACCAACTGCCCTTGGCCTGGAAATGAGCCAGGAATGCATCTGATATTTCCTGATGAACTTCTTTGTCCATCAGGACAAGCTTCACTGGGAGATGGTTTAGTATAGAAGTAATAACTACTGAATTACCAAAGTTGCCATAATTTCTGGGGGTAAAAAAGGCTGTAAGAGTCAGTAGTATTTTGAAATCTATGATGGCTTTATGAGAAATTTCACATTCCCATTCTATATCCTTCTAAAATTTGCAACATAGCATTACATACTTGTGCACATTGTGTGGTGGTTCAGTGAGGGATTCTTACGGGTGCAAAAATATCTCTTGAGAGCAAAATTTGTATTTGAATTAACTTCCAGTTTCCCAGCATTGAAGCAGACAAGAATAGGTTCCATGGAATACAGTGAAATATCACTAAGGTTTCTGTACACTTGAGATTGCTGAATCTCCAGCCTGTTGTTTTGCTGTGCTGGGTTTTGAGGGTATCACCAAACTGTGCATTGTCTTCTCTTAATCCTGCTTTGCTGGTGAATCCTGTTAGGCACTAAGGGAAGGAGTGATGTCCCTGATGTTTGGTGCATTCTGGTGGGGACAGCTGTGCTCAGCCACTTCCAAGGAGGGTGTGAAGTGTCACCTTGCTGGGCTGGTGTCTCAGAGCTGTTGATAGGGCAGTGACTTGTTACAGCTGCTCAGAACAATGTGTCTTCTCTATGGTCACTGCTGCCAAATAAAGGCAGTTCTAAATAATGCCATTTGCAAAATTTTGAAAGAAAACAGAACAGCTTCTTCAGACACTTCAGTAATTATGCCAAGTCATGAGAAAACCAGAAGTTTTTTATCCTGACTAAAATTTTCCTCAAATTATGTAACTCAGATTTGTCTCTTTGATGTAAATGCACACTTTCTCTGTTAGTGGGACATGCAAATAACAAAGATTATTGGTTGAGAATGGGTACTTGCCTAAGACTAGCTCTTCCTCAACTGAATTATGTAACTTATAAAACCTGTTTTTCATTCTCCTTTCTAAAGCTCAAGAATTTATTATTATGCATGTAGAGTCTTTCCTGGTTCTCTTTAAAGCTCCTTTATTTTTCTTTCTCTGTTTTTCTCTGTCTTGATCTCCTTCCTCTCCTGCTCCTTAAGGCCTTGGAATATCTTTTCAAGTTCATTGTCCAATCTCGGATCCTTTACTCCAGAGCTACTTGTGGAATGGAGGAGGAGCAGTTCCGCTCCAGCATCCAGGAGCTTTTCCAGTCCATCAGATTTGTGCTCAGCTTGGACAGCAGGAGCTCTGAGACTCTCATCTTCACACAGGTTTGCTATTTCCTGCACTCCCCCCTGGCAAACCACGAGGCAGCTGTTCCTGCTCGGGTAGGAGGTGTGGGCACACGGGTTAAATGCAGGTCAGTGGAGTTTCCCCCTGAAAAGCTGGTGATGCTGGAAAATGAGACTCCCATTAATGGTATTAGACAGTAACTCTGCACAGGTGAGCTGGGCTGGGGCTCTCTAGGGGGGGAGTGACTTCCCACATGAGAATGCAATTTTTGCTGTTCACAAAAGTGAACTGCTTTTTCAAGTCTCATTCCTATATCTTATGGTTGGCCTCAAGAATTTCTAAATCCTTCATTATAGTACTTCAAATCAATACCTACAGTCACAGCAGCATCACATTGAGAAGTTCAACTGATGTATTTGCACTCAGATAAACTTAATTCCAGCATGTGCCAAAATTACAGTTAGAATCGTGTGCAGCCTGACCTCAAACAGGTTGTGATGCCCATACTCATATTTAATGCTTCATTAAATATGGCCCAGGGGACTTCATGAAGATTCCACGTGGGCTGAGCACAATACTCCAAGTGAGTAAGGATGCTGCTGCATTTTGAGTTCAGTTTTGAAGACTCCTGTACTGCATTACATACTCCTGCATTTGAGTTTTAAATGTCAAACATGCTGTGTTCTGCCTCTGCTCAGAGAATGTCAGAATGGAGCACCCAGAGCTCCCTGGTAACCTGAAGGTGGTTTGTAATCACTACTGCAGAATTACAGGTGTTTGGAACACCTGCTGTATTTTCCAAAGAAGCAGCTGCTGTGAATGTTGCAGCCAAGCAGTGACTGTGCTGGTTCAGGAAGCTGCCAGTGGAGTGATCTCTTTCTTAAGGAGCTGCTCGGAAAGATTTGAGAACAGCTGCTCTAATGTTTTATTTAATCACCCATTAGTGGGCATAATAAGATGAGCCAGGAAAAAGAGAAGTCGGTGCACAGAATTCTGCAGACAAAGTCATGGTGAATGGAAACACAATCTGCTGAATGTTTTCCAGTTGTGTTGGTCCCAAATTCAGAGGGAGACTCACTTTGAGGATGGGGGATTTTCCCTTTTTCTCTTTGTTTCTCTTTTTAATTTTTTCCTCCTTTCTCTCACTATGGTATTCCTTACTTTGGACTTTTGTGATTTGTAAAGCCTGTCCTTGCTGAATCTTTGAAAAGTTTGCTTTTTGTTCCCCCCTTGCCACTGTGTTGCCCCCTGACCCCATTGCCCCGTAGGCCTCCCAGCCTGGAGCGCAGGCGAGCGGAGCCGGGACAGGTGCCCCACAAAAATGTGGGGGCACAACAAGGCCGACATTTCATTCTGTAAGTAATGATCCCCAGGAGTGCTCAAATGTTTCCTTGTGGATGTTCCCAGTTAATCTCTTTTCCCTACCCCAAACACTCTTTTCCTGCATATGAACTGCAGTTCGATGTTTATGTGGCTGGTTCTTTAAAACTTGGAGATGTGGAATATTTCAGATATTAATGGAGCAGTTTATGGCATCCACACACTAAAAAGACAGTGCTGAGGGTGTACACGAGATTATATAAGTCAAATTGTTCAGGGGAGCCAAGCATTTGTTTCTTATTTGATTATTAGTTCTGGAAATCTGGACAACTGTTAAATACCCACAGAAATGCTTGAGGCCCTGGCAAATGTCATTTCCCTCTCACTTGTCCTCTTCTCCAGGGTATTTCAGAGATATCAGTGTCCTGCTCTTTCCAGCAATGAGAGTAAAACTGATTTCCTTCCTCCCAGGCAATTAGTTTGACATGAGTAATGTTCCAGCATATTTTAGGGTGTTGTGCAATAATGGGCCCTTCAAGGAATTGTTGAAATGATGTCGCCTCAGGACAGCTCCAGATTTTCCTGAAGAGATCTCGTGCCTAGCCGTGGATTGCTATGGGTTATACAGAAATCATTCTGCTTTATAAATAACAGAAAGTTTAGGAGAACTCCTGTAAGGATTTGTTGGGCCAGTATTGTAATTTCACTTGTATTATCCCAAAGATAAAAGAGTGACTGAGTTTGTGGCTGTCACTGCCTTCCAGGAGTACCAGGAGCTATTTAAAGGATTTATACGTATTTATTTTGTTAGTACATTGCTGGTAGGTAGAAACAAATAGGTGACAACACCCAGGAGGCCTTCTGGGGTTTTGTGTAATCTGAGGTGATTGCAGCAAAATTAGATTTTGAGAGAGAACAAGTGGAAGAAGAAGGAGGTAAATTTATATTCAGAATAATTTAATGAGCTCTACCATGTTAGTTGTAAAAATAACTTAGATTTTGCTCAAATACTTTTAAATAGATTTTACTCTTGAAGGAGAAAGGACTTGGCAAAGAAGGAGGCTGGGATTATATGGATTAAGAGAGTTGTGTCAGTATGGAAGAGATACAGAAATGTTTATGCAATGAGAAAACAAAAAAAATCTCAGAGGAAAAGGAAGTACTGATAGTGGGGAGACTCTGGAAGGGCAAAGCTGAACAGAGACCTGCAGTGAGGTCTGGTAAATCTGAACTTGTGCAGGAAATCACTGGGGTTTGTGTGGAGAGCTCCAGGCAAGGCAGGTGGGAATGGCAGGAAGGGAAGTGGGAAGTGAGGCTGGTTAAAGAAAGGAACCATCCAGGAATTTAAGTAGTTATAATGAGGAAGCAAGCATGGAGCTTGGCTGGGATGTAAGGGAAGAGAAGAACTTGAAAACATCAGAGGCAGTGGCAAGTTGTTGGATAGGACACCAAGTGTGCAGAACTTGAGCATAGGGTGATGCATGGAATTTTCTACTCTTGTGAAGAAATTAATTGCAAAATAGGAAATAAGACATTATGAGTTTTTTGGTGCTGTTGTGCTGACACCATTTCTGCACTTTAAGAAGCACTTTCAAGGATAGCTCCAGCTTACTGGAAATATCTGTTACTGCAGGAATCACATGCACACGCGCATGATGCGATGCCTCTTTCACGTGGACTCACACCCCACCCCTGCTGCAGAAAACCTGGAATGTCACATGGCAGAGCTGGCTAAGGGTCTGGCAGCAGGTTCTTCGCTTCGGAATATTTTCTGAAGAGTTTTAACTGTCTTAGGAAGTTACTTAGTACAATATAGAACTCTCTAATCAGAAGCAAGTCTTGTATTAACTGAAAAACGTAAATCTGCAAAAACGGGCTATTTTCTGTTCTCTGATATCACAAATTTTTTTTGTTTTATAAGCTGTATCCTAAAATACAGCTTTTTGCAGCTGTATCTATGTGCTCTACTTATCCTAAGATTTACTACTGCGGCAGCACTTGACTTTTCTACACTACATGTGACTTGTTCACTCTGAGCTCCAGGTAGCCCGACCATGACCAGCAGCCGTAGCTCAGCTTCGTGCAGAGCCTGCCCTGAGCGTTCCTGCTGCTGCCACTCACTGCCCTGAGCTGCAGGCGGGGAGTGGCTGCTGAGCTGCCTCCTGTGTCCCCAGGCGGCGCTGCTCAACTCGTTCCCTGCCATCTTTGACGAGCTGCTGCAGATGTTCACGGTGCAGGAGGTGGCGGAGTTCGTGCGGGGCACGCTGGGCAGCATGCCCAGCACGGTGCACATCGGCCAGTCCATGGACGTGGTGAAGCTCCAGTCCATCGCCCGCACGGTCGACAGCCGCCTCTTCTCCTTCTCAGGTGGGCTGCGCTCGGGCCTGCTGCTCGTGGGGGCTGCTGCAGGGCTTTCTTGCTAAGAATGCCCAGAATGTGATGGTTTCTCTTAATGAATAAATGTATTCATTAGCTCAGTTGGTTGGAGCAGGGTGTTCATTTCAGAGTTGGGCTCCATGATCCTTACGTGTCCCAGCTCAGAATATTCTGTAACTCTCCTAACTCTGTCCAACACATACTTTACAAGCTTCCATACAGTAGGAAATGTTTATAAATCCATCATAGATAAATTGTAGTTACTAAAGGTTGATAAACATACATTAAAAAATCAAGTCAATTATTAAAACTTCCAAATCTCACTTGACACTTTGCATTGCTCTTACCGTGGACAGGAAGAAAACCTCCTTTCCAGCCAGCTTATGCCTGAGAAACAGGGGGAAAGTCATGTGAGAAACCCACCGCATTCCTTTAAAGTATCTTTAATCTTGGCGTTGTAACTTTAGTATTTCTTTAGCTCAACACTTTAGTAACTCTTTAATTCTTAAAATTTTACTTGAATATACTTCTATTATTGCTTACATATACTTTAAAAACAGAATTTTAAAAAATCTTTAAGAACTCAGTGAAAAATGGGTGAAGATTATGAGTTTATTTCATACAGTTCTGAATGAAAGAAGTTATGAAGGTAACAGTGGAAGATAGAAAGCACCATTGGGTTTCTCTTTCCTGTAGTGAGGACATCAAGTTAGTGCCCTTAAATTACTGTACTCAGTACAAGGTGAGAATGAAACACCACAGAATTCTGTTGAAACCATCCATTGTAATCGTTTGTCAATATTTTCTTTCCTTGTATTTGAAATGATTTTCCTTCATGCAGAGTCTCGGCGCATCCTGCTGCCTGTGGTCCTTCACCACATTCACCTTCACCTGCGACAGCAGAAGGAGCTGCTTATCTGCTCTGGGATCCTCAGCAGTATTTTCTCCATAATCAAGACCAGTTCTTTGGTAAATCTGCTTTATTTTAATTTTTTATTTGCACCACTGATTTAATAAAATGAAGAGTAAGACATTCGTATAGGTTAATACAGGTTTTTCAAAGAACCTTTTAAAAACAAGATTGTGCTGTCAGCAGGAAAATATCTGAAATGAGGGTCTGGCTCTGTGTGTGTGACTCAGAGCATCCTGACTGCACAGTGTTCTTGCTGTTAGGAGGGGGGAATCACATACGCCTTCACCAGCTTTGACACTGTTTAATTTTCTTCATGCAAGCCCAGAACTTAGATGGCAGTGGAGTTTAAAAGTTCTACACAGCTCAAGGACTCATAGTTCTGCAAGAGACAGTAACTAGCACTTTGTGGTTCACATTAAAAGAATACTCTAAAATTATCCAATCAATGAAATCCCACTTACTTCTGGAAATTGCTGCTGAGTTTCAACACAGAGCTTTGACGGTCATAATACTCTGATCTCAAATGGTAACAAGATCATTTAAAGCAATGCTCACTAAGAGGGGGTGGTAAAGTTTCCCCACCTGACTAAAGTAGGAAGCTCATGGTGCTAAATATAATTCATACCAATATGTATTTCCAATTACAAGTCATGTTCTGTGTGAAAGGAATGAGATGAAAGGTATGGAAATAAGCTAAAATAATACTGCCATGGAGTAAAGGTTCCTGAACATAATCTGCTCCTGTTGTGTTCTAGACCTTTGATTATAGACTGACCTTTATGGCTGTGACCCTCAATGTTTGCATCAGAGGCTGTCAAGGTAACACAAACACACTGACAGAGCAACAGGATCTGGTACCAATGAGGATTTGATTGTACTGCTTTGAACCTGTTACGGAGCTCTCTGTCCCAGCGGGCCTGTGGTATGGCTGACTCAGCAGAACTGCCTTTCCCAGTTCCATCTGTCCAGTTTCTAACTGTCTCTTTGCTCACCACTTGCTGTAGGAGGGAGATGTCGTGGAGGAGGTTGAGATGATGGTGGAGAGCCTCCTGGACGTGCTGTTACAAACTCTGCTCACAATCATGAGTAAATCGCAGTCTCAGGAGGCGGTAAGAGGGCAGCGCTGCCCGCAGTGCACAGCAGAAATCACTGTTAGTAACTAACAATCAGTTTCTATTTCCTGCTTCTCTAACCTCTGGTTCAGTCCCTCACCACCACTGGCACCTCATCATCATCTCTGCTGCATGAATGCCCAGGGCTTTGTCTCTTTCCCTTAATGAACCACAAACCCATTCCTTCCTCCCTGCACTAGTGAGGGCTGCAGGAAGCAGTGGAGCTCGGGAAGCTTTAGTGGATTTCCAGATTATTTTCTGTCTTTGCAGCCATGATTAACAGTTGTTTCTTAAAACTTGAGGTACTAGGGAGCTGCCCGGGGCTTCACCCCTAGGGTGGCATCACCAAGGGCTATATGAGTATCAGGCTGTGATCCCCAAAACAGGATATCACAGTGCTCTGTGGTTAAATCCCTTTGCTAAACACCCTGGAGACCTTCTGTCCAGGGTCACTGGTTATTTCATGCAATTGAAACATAACATACTTTTTGAAAAGGAATTAACAGATCCTAAGTCAAGTGAGCTGTTGAGCTTGGTGGGAGAAGCCACCACCTTACCCAGGCTGCCAGTGGTAGCCACAGGGAAGAAGTTTCTCTTTGACGTGCAGTGGAAGAGAAAAAAAAATAATAGAATTTTGCTGTTCAGCCTTCTTCTTTCCTGGATTTGTGCCCTTTTCTATTCTAGCCTATTTTAGCCTATTTTTGTTTGTTGAGTCTCTAATGCAGCTTTTGCACAATGTAGGATGTTAAGCTGCTGTTCAGAGCATCCTTTTTTTAGACCTTTTTTTTTTTGTAGCAAATGGCTGAAACCTCAGCAGTGCTGCTGGGGGCAGATGTGCACTAAGTTGCACTTCTCACACAAGAGGGAGGTTGGATCTTTCCTTGTTAGCTCAGGTAACGAGATGTTCTTTAATACAGGACAAGAAAGGCACTGGCTTGCAAATGTCCAGTAATATCTCAGTTTCCTTTTACTGCTGCCATTTGACTTACTGCTGTTTACCACATGCCAGCCCACACAGAAGAGCACATCTTTCTTCCTAGTGAAGTTCAGCCCCGAAAAGTTTATTGGTACAATCCATGTCAAAACTGCTGGGTGGATGCTTGAACCAATTAGAAAACAATCAAATGGAAGGCACAGTCCCTAGTATTGGCTCCTCAATTTACATTTCACAGCACAGTGATATGTGAGTTCTTATTAGATATGGCTTAGATTTGTGCATTTTCCAAATTAGTTGCTCTGTTGCAGAAAAAAATAGTGTTGTACAAGGCACTGGCAGTCAACAGAGCCAGTGCTGATGTTCTTAGCACCACTTTGCTCTCTAGGACAGATTGTTTAACTTCTCTGTGCTTTGCTTTCAGATTTGTAAAATGGGGGAGCTCCTCTTTGGAAAACACTTTGGGATGCTGTGGTAACTGGTTAGGGTGCATCTGCTTTGCAGAATCACAGAAATGTAATTGCAGCTCATGTAGGCTTTCCCAGACTGTGCTCAGGAAATCTGACTGCAATCCTGTCAGTACTGACAGCACACAATTTGGTGAACACTATTAAGCCATATATTTACAAGCTTCCAGATCTGTAGCCCAGCCTGATCCCAAGCTGTCACTGCTTTACTGGTCTGAGTCACTTAGTTCAAATAATTGCTGGTCTGTTGGCATGAGCTGCACCTCTGACAGACACTGTGTATTAAGTACCTGAAACAGATATTGTCAAAACCTGCATGCTTGGAGGGTGATTTGTTAATGTCTATATGAATAATTTTAAAATATTTTTTATTAGACTACAACTTTGATTAAAAGACCTTTAAAACTGGCATCTGTGGAGGAAACTCCTGGAGGTGTATCCCTGTATTAACAGTAATTCAGGAACTGTTAACCTGCAATACTTTGAGTCTCTGTGCATGTCAGCTGTCCCCTCATAGGCATTGGGGCCATTTCAGACCCCTCCCTTTATACCTCCCCCCCGGGTTAAGCTTTGTACCTATGAAATTCAGATTGGCTGAATGAAAGAGTTTCTCCTTTATCAACAGGGAGAATATGTCTCCTGCCTTTTATCTTTGCTCCGTCAGATGTCAGACACTCACTTCCAGCACTTACTGGACAACTTCCAAAGCAAGGATGAACTGAAGGTACAGAGGGCTGTGATGTTTGTGGGGTGATTCCCTCACACTGGGAGAGCAGAGGGGAATCCCTCCAGCATCACTTGCCCTGTTAATCATTCCCATCCACTGGCACTCTGTCCAGGGACCTTCCTTTCACTTTCAGACTCATTGGTGAAGTGTTGCAAAAAAAACATTTAAGGCCACAGGGCACCTGTGGTCTTTATAACAGCAAATAAAGGCCCAGGATAGATGATTTTGGACATAAAGGATATTGTAATTGTTACATATAAAACACAGGCAGAGGAACGGTTTTTTTAATCCTGTGAATGTGAAGTCAGTTGTTGTATAGCGTTTTACTTGATGTTCAGTATGCACTGGAGCCTTCTTCAGTCAAAGGGTATTGATTTTATGCTAGAAGAGAATTTCAAGCCTTTTGGGGGATACAAATGTCTCTAGCAGATGAAATCTTTCTTGGGAAAGCTGTAACCTTACCTCTCCACTAGCTGCATGCTTCTTTGTGAACATCAGCTTAAATTATGGCTCCCTGTGAGCAGCAGGGGTTGGTGAGGGGCACAGGCCTCTAACATTTTGAAATGGCACATCTCGCACCAGCAGAACTTCTTACCTCAGCTTTCATAGGGAAGAGGAGTATCTGCAACAGCAGTCGGTTTAAAAGGCACAATAATCCTATAAATAAAGACAAGCTTTTATATAAAATGATTTTGTTTAGCATGACATTTAATAAAATATGCACAATAAGAACAATGTAATGTGGCAGGAACTTCTGTTACCTTAATAAATGAAATGGAGAAGCAGTGAGAAGTCCTTTCTGGATAGACTTTAAGCTTTTAAATAGTTTATGTGTATATAGAGAAGCTGAATAAATCAGGGAGATGAATTCAGGATGATAAAATTCTTATCTTTAGGTTGCAGGGTTCAGTGTATCTCAGGTTGATAGTTATCTGAGTTTCTGCCTTTCTGGTAACTTTCAAATTGCTCACAGAAAAATTATTTGGTAAATTAATTCGTAATAAATTTTAATAGGTACTTTAAAAGCCATCTAAACTATAGTTCTTATGTCAGACTTGTGGAAAGGTCACTGAACTGAAATTTGTCTTTATGCCTGTAAGAGCTGTTGTATCTCTGATAATCTGAGTGTATGTTCTAAGAGTACCCAAAGGTTGAAGATTTTATATACTACTTTTTTTTCCCCATCAAATATAGTCGTAATATTTTCAGTCCTTTTTCTGGCATGGAAAGGCAATTTATTTGCTTATCACTGTTACACTTTGGGCAAAATAAGGCCAAAAGTCAAGGAGCTTCTAATGCTTTACTCTGAGCTCAGTTACACCAAGGTATTAATCACACACCCTCCATTAAGGCATAATTGTAGGATGGTTTTGAAGAAACCATGCTCTGCCAATTTCTCTGCTACTTTGATTTTGTGTGGAAGGAAAACAAAACAATAAAATCATAGTTTGTCACATTTGCTCCTCGCTGTTGTTCTGTAGAGACATGGAGGAGCAGGTAGTCAAAAACAGGAATGTATTCAGATTTGGGGATTTTTTTTTGGAAAGCAGACATTCAGCTGAATGTGTCTTAAGAGCTCTTTGGTGCTATCTGTTGCCAGAAATGGTGTTTTCTGTTACTATTTTAGAAAGCCTGTGTAGGAGTTCTGTTGGGTTTGGGGGTGTGGTTAGTTCTCCAACTGTGATGTAAGTCCAAAGAAATTTGGACAGATAAATTAATAAAATGAATGCATTAAAAAGTGATTATGAGTCCAGTATATTTGAAAATAGCTGCAAATTGACACTGGAACTCTGGGTGATAATATGTGAAGTCATATGCAATTATGCATATAGGGAAGATTTTCATCTCCCTGTAGAAGAGAAGATTTTAAAGAAGCTGCAAGTTGTATATTAGATGCAAACAAAAGGAATAGAGCCATATTCCAATGTACATTGCTTCCATATTTCCAGGTGCATGACCTTGTAACACAAAGCTCAAGTAGAGAGCACTTACCTTAATTGTCTTTCTTACAATCAAGAAAATAGATTCACCTGCAACTGCTGCTGATTTTGAATTCTTTTTCCCTGTGTGACAGGAGTTCCTTCTGAAGATTTTCTGTGTGTTTCGGAACCTGATGAAGATGAGTGTCTTTCCACGGGACTGGATGGTGATGAGGTTGCTCACCAGCAAGTAAGTGGAGAGGCAGCTGGGAAGTGTTGCCATTCTGTGGCAGTTAAAGCAGGGGTGCAGTGCTTTTCCTCAGACTGAAACGAGAGGATTAAGACAGGAATTCTGGAGTGCTCATCCTCATTCTGCTGTTAACACTCTGGTCTGTTAAACTGCACCAGTATTCTCAGAATTGGGAATTGAAAGCAGAGCTGAAGGAGCTTGCCCTGCAGGTGAGGCCAAGCAGCTGCAGCACTCAGGGCAAGGCCCAGCTCCCCACACCAAGGGCTGTTCCTGGGCCTCTCCCTCCCTCCCTTGCCATGGAACCCCTGCATTGAACGTCTTTTTTTCCCATGAACATCCGTCCTTGGCTGAGAAAGGAGAGGGTTATTTTTCCCAAATACACGGGTATTTTGGAAAAGGGGGACCAGCCCACAGCCATGATGCCAAAGCATTACACAGAGAGGTCTGTCTCCATTCAGTTGCCATCTGCCATTTTAATGCTCCATTTTATCTCAGTTTCTTGCCTCTGCTGGGTTAAGTGCTGTGCTCTTTGGATTGGCAGCAGTGTTGCACACAGGGTGGCTGGAATTATTCACAGGTTTCCTTAGCTAAACTGTGGAATTCCCACTGACTGACTGACAGCTGGAGGGTTCCCACTCTGAGGAAACACCATGGCAATGCTCCTAAAGGTTTCCTGTTCAGCTGAGCTGAATGCTCTGCAAGTCCACCTTGCTAATGAGAAGTGAAAGAAGTGGATTTCGGTAATTCAAGCGTAAAGGTTCAGTGAAGTTTGGTAGGAAAAGGAAAATCCACCTGAAACAGCAGCTCCCTCAGATGCTGCAGGTTTCCTGTTCCCTTGGGCATAATTTTGCCTCAAACCTTTAGACTGACAGTTACAGTTGGGTGTAGCAGTGCTACTGGAGGATTGCTTGCACATGAATCACAGATGTGCTCTTTTGATACAATTGCTGCCTTATCTACAGGCCATTTATTAATTCCTGAATTTATCTTGTGCCTTAATTGCCTTTCACTAAGGTGTATTTAGCCACCAACAAAAAATAACACAGAATCAGAAATTGGCAAAATACTTGCAAATATCTTGAGTTGAATGAGAATTAGATAAGGGAGCATTGTATAGTCAAGAGCAAGGACAGCTCAAGCTTTTTGAGTTACTCTTCTCTGGGGAAAAAAGATCTTTCTGCTTAAAACAGGAGGAAAAGAAGTGTATTATTCCATTTCCTTGGAGGTCATATGGCCCAACCATGGAAAATAAACAGGATTTTAAATGCTCCTGTGTAAATTCTAAAAGTTACAATAATAATGAAAGTTCATAACCTTGTATTAATTAGTACAAATTGTTCATTAAAGCATAGAACAGTTCCTTCTGTGTAAATATCACAGTGATTACCCAAAGAATGCTCATCTCTGTACCTGTAGTAAAACCAGCACCACCAGCTACTGTGATATGTTGTATTCCAGATTCAAATGTTCTCTTTTTGTTTTCTTCTCTTTGTTTTTGGCTGCAGTATCATAGTTACAACAGTTCAGTACTTGTCTTCTGCCCTGCATAAGAATTTCACAGAAACGGACTTCGATTTTAAAGTAAGAATTGATTCAGAAATTGTTCTGACATCTTTTCAAACCATCAGTAACAAAGGAACAGGAACTGCCCTCTGCATTAGCTGATGATATTTGCAGCATTTATTAGAGTGTCTGTCAGGAAGATGACCTAACTGATAAAGGACAGGAATGGAATCTGCTGTGGAATTGATGGGAAGCAGAACAGATACAGTGTGAGATCAAATCAAGAAAATTGAGTCCCTCGTAAAGGAAACAAATAATTCCATAAGCATGGGGCTAATGGAGCGGGCTGTCTTCCAGACTGAGGGATAATGCAATGTAAACTCAGGCAGTGCTTCTCCTGAAGTTGGGGAATTCATGATCTTCCTCTCCCAGAGGTGTCTCTGGCTGATACCATAAAACCTGGAGGAACACAGCATCCTGGGGAGTGCTGTCCCTGAGTCTCATGTAGTTGGAGATGGGCAGCAAGTTCAGTGTTAGTAAGGAAGAGCTGCCAGACTGCACCTAGGGACAAATGCACACACCAAGTTGGCAAAAATATCTCTTTGGGAAACAGAACAAATTATAGGATTCTCAATCATGATATAAATAATCTCTGGGGATTCTTGACAGATAAAATCTGTTTCATGTACAGAAAAACAATTTAAAATTGGCTGATGTCACCAAGTTTATTCATTCTTGAGCTGTGGTGCAAAGAGGAAAACCCAGTGGTGTTGCTTTTGTGGAGGTTTTAATTTCAGTTCCTACCAGGATTTAAATAATCCATCTGTAGTCTTAAGAGTTAATTTGTATCTTCATAGAAAGAGACATATTGATGGAGTTAGCCCTTGGTTATGAAAAGGAGTCTTTCTCCACTTCTTTAAAACTTACTCTTGGAGTGTAATGTCATAAAAGTCCTTCCCTTGTTACAGGTGTGGAACTCTTATTTCAGCCTGGCAGTTTTGTTTATAAACCAGCCAAGTCTCCAGCTAGAAAATGCCACACCACCTAAGAGGAAGAAGATTCTGGATAAGTAAGGACATGTTTTGTTTGGCTCCCACCTCAAAAAAGACTCTTATTTTCCTACCATAAGTCTCTGTGATTTATTATGAAACCTTGGATGTGGAAATGCCTGGGAAATGAATAAGCAGATCTCCCAATAGCAATCAGTGATTAGTCAAGTTGTTTAATATTCTTACATTGACGTAAATGTGAACTGAATTTTTGTGACCAATTTGGTTATTTTTTCACATCAGTTGGGCAGCTGTGTCTCTGTTCTCTCTCAGGTACGGCGATATGAGAGTGATGATGGCCTATGAGCTCTTCAGCATGTGGCAGAACCTGGGTAAGCCTCTCCCTCTCTCACCTGACAGCCTAAGTCAAAGGAAAAGCTCATTTCTGTTGGATTTGTGTGTGTGTGTGTTTTGTGACATCACAGAATCCTTTGTTTCTCTGAAGAGAAACACTTCTCCCACCCAGAGAAAACTCTTCTGCACTGCATTCTAGAGGAAAACAACAAAACTTTTTTTGCTGATAGAAGTCACAAATACACAAATACAAGGATATGAGAAAGGGTGAATCACTAAGAGAGTAGAGGAATGACACAAGTCAGGGTGGATAACTTGATAATGTGGCTGCAAAACATTCACAAAGCCAAATACAAACATTTTATGTGTAGGAATATAGGTAGGAGTTGCTGTTCAGAAAAACAAAGACTACAAATGTACCATGCTGCTCATCAGCTGAAGGGCAGCTACCTGTAAAATGCCATGAGTAAAGGAGATTTTACAATCTTTGAGAAAATAGGTAAGAATCTGGAGAAAGAGAAGAGGGACCATGTTACTGTCAAAGTGTTTTCCATAAGTGCATTTGGTTCTAGATCAGTTTGCCCAGTCCTGCATTCTACAGCTAAAAGAAACACAAAACACAAAAAAAACATAAACCCAAGACAAGCTGGACAAAGTTCAGGCAACAGTCAGGAAAACTACAGAAGCAAGAAAACTGAAAAAGCCTGATCTATCTTGCACAATCAAAATGATGCAGCCAGAACTGGTCACAGTCCAAAGGATCTGTGTGGAGAATAGAAGGCCCTCCAAGATAACAGAGATCAAATACCCAGAAAATGATGCTGGATAAACTCAAGTGAGAAGTGAGAAGCCAGTTTTAGAGGTGTACATGCAGACAGTTATCACTGGGTGCTGTTCCAGATCAGGCTTTTTGGGTTTTTCTCTGTGTAGTAACATGGCTCAGAAGAGATTGTCGGCAAAGTGCCTCAGGTCCCTCCTGGAGCAGATCCCTTTGGTCCCAGTAAAGGGCAGTTAGGAAATCAAGACAGCACTGAGGACCACGAGCTCTGTACTTCCTTAAAATCTGAACATGCTCTGTTAAGTGCCATTGTACTTAACAGCCCTTTCAAAATCTTCATAATTTAGAAGTACCCCTGGCCTCCTTTCCCCTGGTTACTTTTGACAGTTAGAATTTCGTTGCAAGTAAAATGCACTGACAATTTTTGCTGAAGGCTTTCACAGTGAAATTAAAAATGCTCTTAGAGACTTTGCAAGAAATGGTGTAAAGCAAATACGATTTTTCATTCCTTTCAGGAAAAGAACGTTTGCTTTTGTAATGCTCACGCTTACTACTGAGTAAATGTCATTATTGTAAGGGTTCCCTGTTTTCTCAGTGACAGATAGCAAAGGCATTTATTTAATGACAATTATTTTGTGTTGTACAGGTGAGCACAAGATTCACTTTATTCCGGGAATGATTGGACCCTTTCTGGGTGTTACCCTTGTCCCACAACCAGAAGTCAGGAATATCATGATCCCAATCTTCCATGACATGATGGACTGGGAGCAGAGAAAGAATGGCAACTTCAAACAGGTGAGGGCACTTGCCAAGCTTTCCTTTTCTTGCTCTGTCTGTCTGCAGTGTCCAGCTGGAAGAAAGGAGGTTGTATTTGTTGATCTGCTTCTGACTGTGAAGATGCCGTTTATATAAACTTATATCAAATAGAAAATTCCAGACATAATTCAGAAAATATCACAAGACCCCCAAGATTGTTTAACCAGTGCAAACTGCATTCCCCTGAACATGGGGAGGGAGAGGGATGTGTTCAGCACATCACACATGGGGAAAAAATTTGGAAGTGCTGGGCTGTCACTGCTCCCATTGGTTTCACTTAGATTATTAGTCATCCATTAAATGGGTCAGACTGAAAACCAGAAATGGGGATATAAGGATTTAGCCAGTATTTGTGAAAACAGTGCTCTTTGCTTCTCTGTCTTCAATTTGCAGGAAGTGGTATTGTATAATTAAATCATTACACCATGCCTTGAAACAGACCTTGTAGCTGTTTTTATTTTCAGAAATTGCAGCAGCTCTTCTGGAAGGGTTAAGTCCAACAAGAGCTCTGCAGTTTCCACCTGCTGTGAGCTCTGATTGCAAATCAGGGAGAGAAATCTTCATCATTCTGTTTCCAGTGGTGGTCAGAGAATTGCGTAGATTTTCCACTGCAAACCAGATCCCTGAAGTGCAGAGCATTGCAGATGAAGGGTTTGGATGGATCCTCGGGTGACAGTGTTTTACTGTCACTGTGCTGGGGCAATACTGGGGGCAAATACCTGCAGAAAGTGCTCTGAAGCAGTAAATCCCCATTCAGTTATCATAGTTCATGTGATTAATTATTCGCAGAGTCATTACAATGCCAGATCTAATCTGGCATTCCAGGAGAATAGCAGACCTTGCCCATAACATGATCTATTAAAGGCTGTGTGGAAAAGTATTAGCAGGAGCTTGTTTTTCTTCCTCTTCAACTCCTGTAATTGCTCTAATTGTTATTATTTACTCTTATTATTATTATTATTGCAGTAGCATTTTGATCACAGTCCTCTTTCCACTTGTTTTAGCATAACAGTAGAACAGTCTTTCTCTGGCATTTACAATAATAAGCACCTCCGGTCACCTTTGAGTTTCTGGGCCTATTTATATTTTCTGTATCAAGATGAACTCTTCATAATCTTCATTTAATTTTTATACTCACACTCAGCTCCAAGATTATTTCTTAAATTACCTGTGGAGCAAATTTCCACACTGTTTTATGAAGCGTTTATTGTAACTTTCTAAGGTCAAAGATGAAATAATCATATATATAAGTGATTAAATAGATAGTTAAGTGCCACAAGAGATAATAAACCTCATTAACATTATCTGTTGGAACCAGGGAGTTATTTGCTTTCCAGCATAGTGCTGGATAGCTGGACACGGGCATTACTGATTTCTGTTGTCACTGTAGATCACAAACAAAGGGAGGGGCTTTTTTAAATTCTCTTCACCTTTTGAATATTCAGTTGTATGCCAGAAAATATTAAAAAAACTGAAAATTCATTTTCAAGCCCTTTTTAAATTGTCTTCAGTAGTTCATGTTTTAACAAGGTTGTTTTTTCAGCAAGGCTAAATAACAAATACAGTCTGATTCAGGGATGAAGTCAGGTCTCCCTTTAATGATTTCAGCAGCAAGAGCACCAAGTCCATTTGTGTGCCACTGGCTGATTTACTTTTCCTTCCCATTTTTACTTCCTCTTCAATTTGGCAGCTGAAAAACATAGAGAAGCTCAAACTATGCTTGTCTTTAAATAAAAGTAAGCCATATTTCTGCAAATAGTTTCAGCCTTTGGGAGCCTCTGTCTTCACTAGTAGTGAAACTGTGTTTCCTGCAAGATTTCAGACTACTTGAAATTGTTTTGTTTAATGTTACATGCATCAGTTTCTGCACTGAATCAATTTATGGGAATGTCTGATATCACACTTGATATTTAGGGTGGGAATTAATATGTATTCAAAATCAAAAAGAGAAACATGATGATGCTGGTGTGGCCTTTTTATATAAATGAAAGAAAAAGAAGTGTCACATAATCATAGAGAGGCTTAAAAAGTGGGGTTTAATGAAGAAATAATCTTCCAAAATAGTGATGCCTGGGTGACTGCAAATCAATTCCCCACTAGCAGAACCACCACAGCAGAGCAGTGTGCTGGATATTCTGTTGTAGCTCAGGATCCAGTTTACCTGAGGTACTGGTTCATTGGCAGTGTCTGAGTGATTGATTTGGTCACTTCTTCCTGCAGGTGGAGGCCGAGTTGATCGATAAGCTGGACAGCCTGGTGTCTGAAGGAAAAGGTGATGAGAACTACAGGGAGCTCTTCAGCCTGCTGTAAGCTCTGCCAGTTCGTGCTCCTCATCATGTGCAGGGCCATTGGAAGAGTCAGGCTCTGATCTGTGCAGCCACACATCTTTGGGGAGGGCAGGAAAGGGCTTCCTTCCTGGCAGGTTTCCATGAATGGCTCAGCAAAGTAATTCTGAAAATAATATAGAGACCTAAATTCTTCTTTGTCTTCCCTCTGTGACATCTAATAAAGGGCTGCACAGGTTATCATCCTCCTATCAAAAATTCATTTGCTGCAGGAACTGGGGCCCTTCTCTTTCCATAGCAATGAATGAGATCCAGGGCTCAGGATTGTTCCAAGAGCCAGTGCAGTATCTACTGAGTCAGGCCTTGTTAGCAAAGGATTTTCCTCAGCATTTTCCTTTGTTTCCTCCTGTTTTTGAAGGCCGTGTTTTGATTGGCTCAACAGTTGCCAGTTGCTTCCTCCAGAGTCCATTGTGACACTGTATTTCCACTTCCTTTCACACCAACAGGATAAACCTGAAGATTTCATGTCCGACTTTACACTTCACTACCTTTGATTACTGATCCATCTCCAAATTTCATTTTGAATGTCCCTAGTTTAGTTTGAATTCTTGACAGTCCAGAGCAGTTAACCCAAATTTTTTAATTCCCCAGTAAGCCAGAGAGATTATTAGCAGAATTTTAGCCATGTATTCCAGACAATTTTATGTGGCCCCCAATAGCACACCAGCTATTGAGGAATAAACCTTTGTTTTGCTGGAACCAGTTACTCTGTTTCTGAATTTGCAATTGCACATTCATTCATTTCAAGCTAGATAAGCCTGCCCATCCCATGTGCTTATCCTCAGGACGTATGGAAATGTATTCAGTTTGGAATTGTGTATATTCAGCTTTGGGAAAGCTTGGATCTTATGTGTACAGATAATGTAAATCTATTTCAGGGATAAAGGAAAGGAAATATCTATTATTTTTTTTTATTCACGTGGCAAGAAGAGCAGTGTGCCTTTGCTCCAGTTGAAGACATTCATTACCTGAAATGTTAAGAATTCAATGGCTGTAGCTTTATACTCATTTTTTAGATGATGGTGATTGGATGTATTACCAAGAAACACAGCTTGGAATTCCAGCAGCCATTTAGTTTAGTTGTCTGAGAGCAATATGAGGAAACAATTAGAGGAAAAAAATCCACAAATTAGTATAGGCAGTGTGAAATAATGAGTTGACCCTGAATTCTACTGTCTCAACAATACTGCTGAAAAGGGAGTTGACTCCCTCAGCTGTGAATCATCCCAGTACTGAAGAGTTTGCTTCTTTGGAGGATGTGACACCCAACAGAATTTCTTTCCTAGAAGTGGCAAATTCTTTGACTGGAAATTCAGTTTCAGGAAGCTGGCATATAAATTTGCTTTCTTTCTTCACTTTTTAAACACAGTGTTCATTGTTCTCATCCAGCCTTCTCTCCTCCTTCACAACTGAGTGAGATGGGTGCTCAGTGTATTGTCTGTGCTAGGCAGGAGCAGGTTGCCTTTATTTCCAGTTTAAATACACTGTGATTCAGGGTTGGTTTGCTGTTGATTAGAGATGAAAAGTTCTGGAGGGATGAGCAAAGAAGAAATATTTGCAGTAGATTTGGGCTCCTTTTCAGTTTCTGACTGCTGCTAGCAGTATTTAAGCTACAGGTAATCATGTGGGAATCAAGTACTGCCATGAGTGTTGCTCTTTTTCACATCTGTTAAATGGCAACGTGAGGATATTTTGCCTTCTCCTGTCAATTCTGTAATTTCCTTGTCTTTGCTTCATGCTGCCTGGAGTAGAACCCAACTCTTTGGGCCTTATCCCAGGTAAGATGGTAATTCTTCTGGAATTTGTTTCATGAGGGAGAACCCAAGTTGTGTGTCAGTCTGCATGCACAGTGCCATTTCCCTGGAGGCCTCACCTGCTGTCTGTCCATCTCCAAACAGTTTGCTGGAGAAGATTGAGCAGGAGACTTGGCGGGAGACTGGAATCTCTTTTGTCACATCCGTCACTCGTCTCATGGAGCGTCTGCTCGACTACAGGTACCTGGCACCAGCAGTAACATCCTCCAAGCAGGAGATGTTTGTCAAGACATGGTACCAAATTCCTACAGGGAATATTTTTATTGACTCTCGGGCTGCATCTGTGAAAGCCTAACTCCTCACTGCTGGGTTTTCAGCAAACATCCCAGATCCTCCTCTCTAGAACCCTTATTCTCATTTTTGTGTGCTCGTTCCTGATAGTTTTGTACTGAGGTTTATTCAGGTTGCTAAAACATTAATTCCTTCTGTCCCTGAAATGATCTCACCTAATTCAGCAAAACAGATGTTAAATGCAACAGTGAAGCCTCACTGAACCAATGTGTGCGGAATGCCTTATCCAGGCCTGCAGGGCTGGAGAACTTCCACTTGGAACTCTGACACATCAGCTGGTGGCTCATGGGCAAGATTTCACTATAAATTAGGCAGCCTTGGTTTAGTTTTGAACTGAAGTTTGCAGGATTGTTGTGTCAATGCAGCTGAGCTTTGACTTAGTTAGAAGGAAATATCTTAACTTTAGATTTATATATACACACCCACTCAGAGGGGTTTTTTAATAATAGACAATTTGAACCTATATAGAACTGCCCCAGATATTTCTATCTTTAGCCTACTGACAAGAGTTCAAATAGTTTTTTCTTCTGCTGCTGCAGCTCATTAGAGGTGAAACCCTCTGACTAGGCTGGGTGTTCTGCAGTCCCAAATCCTTTTCTGTGCTTTTTAGTTTGCTCTTTTTGTTATCCTTACCACCTTGATCCAATCTCCTGATTTTTCCCTGGCAACAACTGCTCTACAGCTACTGTGCACAACCAGGTACTGGAGACACAATTAAAGGATTGCAGGGGAGCTGCTTTGAGGTTTGGTGGGGGGTGGTGGGGAGAGTGGGGGGTGTTGTATGGTTTTGAGGTTTGTTTTGTTTTTTAATTAGAAACAGCTGCCAGCGAGGCAGCTTTGACACACAGTTACACATTTCTATGCTTAATTGAGAAGCACATACCAGTTTTTAATTGATTTTCAATCTGCAGCAGATTTGTCATTCCCAGAACAGAACAGGAACTGGAATGTGGCATTGCAATTTGGAAATGCACAGCCATCTCTTAGTGTTCAGCTGCCAGTCAGTAGCTGTAGCAGTTCTCAAGATGGTTTGCCATGTCACTGCTTTAAAAATTCAGTCTCTTGTACTGTTTGAATAGAAATAATTTCTAAAATATTCCAGAAACCAACGATAAATTTTGTGATTTAACTTACCTATGCAAAAGTTAGAAATCTAGTCTGAATCCCTCATGTTGTACCTTTCAATGTGCCACACTACACTGCAGAGCTGCATTTATGGAAGCCAACCTTTCTCTAAAACTAAATGTTGACATGTGAATAAATAAGAGGTTTTTTTTTTACTTTTATAGTAGATCTTGCATTCAGATTATTTTTCACTACTATTACCTGACTTGTGTTCAGATTTTTGTAAGAAATGAAGGAATAGTCATTTCAGGTTCTTGTTCTCAGATGCAAACTTCTAAGGGGACACTCAGTTCTCACATCATTTAAGCCATAATATGGAAATTTTTCTTAGAGGAACTTTATAAAATGAAGCATATGATTATCTATTGTTCATGATCCAGGGAAACTCTGAAGATAAGATAGCTTCCAATTTATTTTAAAAGGACTATTTTTGCAGATGTTTGTTTCAACATTGCTCTGTTTTCTTAGGGACTGTATGAAAGGAGATGAAACAGAAAACAAGAAAATCGGCTGCACTGTTAACCTTATGGTAAAGATGTTTCCTTTATCTCTTTGTGATATTGTGCAATGTTGTTGAAACTGGGATGGGAAAGGCTGGGGTAGGAATCTGTGTCAGGCAAGTGTAGCTTCAGAATCCAAGCACTGGGATGACAGAAGAGAATGATGAGGATTGTGAGGATCCTCTGGTTCGAGTTGCAGCTTAAAGCAGGGCAAGACAAGTCAGGCTTCTCAGGGCTGTGTCCAGCTGAGCTCTGTGTATCCCTGGGACAGAGGTTCTACAACCTCTCTCTCTCCTCTTCCTTCAGCTTCTGACTGCCTTCATTTTGAAAAAAAAATCATGCCACAATAAAATTAGGGGGTATATGAGTGTGAATGTAAAAAGAATTACCTGTTTGCCACTAAGAATGTGTTCTCTTTTCGATAACTTTGCACATGCACAGATGCTGCTGATTGCTTGAATGAGGGGAGAGTCTCAAGAGTAACAACTCTGTTCTTTCTTTGCCAGAATTTCTACAAATCTGAGATTAACAAGGAGGAGATGTACATCCGCTATATCCACAAGCTGTGTGACATGCACCTGCAGGCTGAGAACTACACAGGTGAGGGACACATTCCACAGAGCCTGCTTGAAGTCCTCCTGGTATTTTCTAACTCTCCAAATGTTATATAATATCTGGTTCATTCTTTTGGAAAAAATGTGCATGAATGAATTATGGCAATTGGGAAGCTGAGGCCCAGCTCCTTCCCTCAAGTTAAAAACTGTCTGTTTATGCCTGCATGACCACATGATTATTGCATTACACTTCAGATTTTACATTAAAGTGTTCTTTGAAGAAGATGGATTTAAAAATACATCACAACTATGGAATGAAATTTGGAGGAAGATTAGCAAAACCACCATTATATTATCACTTGTCATATTTCCTTGCATTGCAGTGCTGAGGGAGCACTTGGAACGTGTAGGGACTCTAATGCTGTGTTGTCCAAGCTCTGTTTACAGCTGCAGGCCCCAATTCTTGTTACACATCTGACTCTGCCTTTAAATCAAGCAGCTGGTAAAAAGAAACTTGACAGATTTGTACCTAAAAGTCATGTGCTGCTATTTTAAGTAATTGAATAATTTAATGGTCCCCTGAGACTTGAAATTTTTTTCTCAAACTATAAATCAGAAATGGCAGACTGTTTCAGAAACAGGCCTGTGACCTTTCAGTATTGGCTGTGTTTATTTGCTGTCATTGATTCCGTGTTCCATAATTGCCTTTCCTACAGAGGCTGCATTCACTTTGCTTTTGTACTGTGAGTTGCTTCAATGGGAGGACAGACCTCTGAGAGAGTTCCTGCATTACCCATCTCAGTCAGAGTGGCAACGTAAGGAAGGTCTGTGCCGTAAGATTATCCATTACTTCAACAAAGGGAAGGTATGCCAACTTCTTCTCTCTTCCAGCAGCTTCCTTCCCTTTTCCTGACTGACTTAGGGGCTTGTAAGCCATCATCTCAGTTCAGTAGCCTGGAAGTAATTTTGTATCAGAAGGGTTTATAACATGACAAATTTGCTTTGAGATGAGAGAAGGTATTTCATATGTATGGCATGGAATGGCTCAGGGAGGCCAACAGCACAAACACCAGATCATTTTTAAACCTTTAAGCCAAGCCTTGGATCAGCTGATGTGGCAGAATGCCAGTTCCTCAGCCTTTGGGGGGGTGGGATTGCATTCTGTAGCTGTCTATGCAAACTGCTGTGCTATGACTCACTTGAGGACTCGTTTTGTGCTTCCTACACAAGGAAATGGCAGGCAAAGTGTTATAGGGGTCTCTTTATTGAAGAAAGATTTAAGTCCTTTCAGTGTCACTTATTTTGAAGTGATTTTCAATTAAAGTGCAGTTCCATCCACTGCACAAGAAGAAAATCAATCCATTTCAATTTCATATATTGAGTATGGGTTTACTACAGTTAATTATATTTTTTTTTCAATTACTGCAGAGGTAGATGTTTTAGTCTCTTGTGTCATGGCATTTTGGGAACATTTCAGAGGTGAACCTTAAAAGTGACATCATCTGCTAGAGCATTTTCAAGTTTTTCCCTTCTCTAGGAAAATTCCTACAGCTTATGTTGTTGGGAGATAACATCTGTATGCGTGCCTCAGGGTTGATTTTGCCCGTGATGGCAATGACAGTGGCATTAAATACAAATGTGAGTTAGTTCATGTGGGGCTGCCATTCCAGATAATTCTTTCCTAGTCCTGGTAACAGGGAGTTGAATATGGCAGAAACATTTTCTACAGAACCTGCAGGAGGAAGTCAGATTCCTGTGTGAAGGAAGAAATGGCCCATTTATGAGGAAGTGTTTAAGAGTTTTTTGTGTGTCTGCCAGAGTTGCTCTTTTGTGACAATACTGCATATGGTTCTCTCATTTCATAAATTTTCATGGGTTTTCAGACTGCATTTAAAAATAAATTACTGCTTGTGCAAATATTGCAGTACTGTACTGTCTGACTAGACAAATATGGTAGAGACACTATGGAAAGCAAGTGAGCCTTTATTTTTGACAAAAACAGGGAATCTGTATACTCAGTGAAGGAGAATAAAAACTGACTGATGTAATTAGGCTATAAAACTCCTAACAGATTATAGAGTGTTAACCTCTTGAGGTTTTCTCCACACTGGATGTTTTTGGAGTTACTTGATTTGTGTTTTAATCCTCCTTTATTACAAATGGTGGCTGAATGATTAAATAATCCACTTAAGCAGTGTGTATGTCACTCAGACTGTGGAAGTGAAAGATGCTGAGAAGCCAAATCCTCCTTTTCAGCACTCTTGCTGTGTGACAGGGAGCAGCTCAGTGAATGAAGGAAGCCTGCTTCCCTCTACTTCTTTCTGCACTGTCCTGAGATGGTCCCTCCTCAGGTCCTACAGAGCAGGATTTGTTGCTGTCCTTCAGTTGCATTTCCAGAATTCCATTTCTCATGCTGCTCCTGGCCTCTTCCACCAAGTGTGGGTGTCAAGGCAGAGTGTAAAGGGTGTAAAAATTGTGCTTTTGTTTATAGGAAAATTTTCTTAGCACAGGAATGGGAGGAAAGCTGGCCACAAGAGTGTCTTGTGACATGCCAGTGGCACAGCCCGTGGCAGGCCTGGGGTGCTGCAGTGGGTGCAGAACTGAGTGACTCCCACCCTCAGCAGCAGCAGCAGCCCTGTGCTGGGAAGGAACACGATGTTCCAGAGCCCTTTTAGCCTTCCCTGGTCATGTGCCCCTTCCTGCTGATTTCTGCTAGGCTGTGAATTGGTTTATGGCTCAGCTGGCAGCGTGTGCAAGTACATAACTTAAAATGAAGATATTTTTAACCCACAGTTACAATTTTGTCCACTAAAAGTTCTCTAGTTGGAGGCATCTGTGAATGGAACAGTTTGAACCCGACTGTTTCTGCACAGCAATACCTCAAAAACTGCACAACCCTTTTCTGTCCAGTTCATTGCTTGATTTACTAACTGACAATTCTGACCAGCTCCCACCATGGCTCTGCAGGGTCTGTTCTCCTTGGTGCAGCTAAGTGCTTACAGAGACCCCAAGCACTGTTCCCAAAGCACTCCGTTTTTGATATGTGCTCCATACCCAACACTTGAAATCATTTCTCTTGTGTACCCTCATGGGAATAATTTCCAAAAGAAAACTGCACTTTGAGATGTGAGTAAGTAAAGTCTGGCATTCAGAAGGATTGATTGTGTGTACCTGTGCCCTCTTGTGTGCAGTCAGCTGAGAGTTGCTGGTGCCATAGGAGAAAGCTGAAATAAATGCCCTGTGAATGTGGCTTTCAAGTAATACACAACATGCAAACACATCAGAGGTCAGCAAAACAGAAAGTACTAATGAGAGAAATTACCAGTAGAGATATCAGGAAGTTTATCTGAAGAGGGAAGTGACACTTGCATGTCACATGGAATTATATATTAAATATCTGTACTGCGAAGATGTTACCTGTTAACATCTCAGATTTTAAAACTGAACCTCCAGTGACTTGGATATCCATTCATTGCTTTTCCTTTCAAATATCTACAAACCCTTTCTCTTTAGGAAGTTACCTGTGTATTGTTTTTCTTCATTCCTCTAGCTCATCTTGTACCTGCAGAGTACTCAGGTAGCATAGTGGAATTTCTTGGTGTAGAAACTGAAACAAAGAGAGAGACTGAGTTGGGATGACAGGAATGGTATCAAGGTACATGTAGAAGAGGTAGTGTAAAGAGAAATCAGATGTGGTTACATGTTGTTAATTTAATTGACATCAGAAAAGGAGCACAAAAAGGTTGCATTCCTCAGATCACCTGGAGGGGAAACAGTCAGTGAGCTTTCTGCTTCTGTCCAGAACACAGATCAGAGAGTTAGGCAGCTTTAGTCACAGCATCCCATTTGGAAGTAAGACTGCCTGCACTCTCTGTGGGGAAAAAAGCCATTTATTCCTGGCCAGATATTTTAGAAGAGATTTTTCTTTTCCATCCTTTCAAATGAACATAGTTCAGCTGAGGACTGAAAATCTATGTATAGTATCTCTATGTATAGTAAAGAATGCTGCAACCTATAAAAAATGCAGTGGTGTTTGAGTTTGCAAATACACTTAACTGACTATTGTTGATCTCAGTTCAGTGGATCAGTTTGTGTGTCAGGGGTTTTGACAACCCACAGCAAAAATCCTGTTCTTTTGATATCAAAATATATCAGTAATATTCAGAGTAGTCAAGAAACTGGTCTTTCAGTTCCTTTCCTATTGTAACTATTTTGATCCTAATAAATCTCAGACCTCCCATTCTCCCAAACTACAAACACTATCAGAATATCCAAATTGATTCTGGGGCAATTTTTTATTTAGCAAGTTTTAATTGAAGTTTTTGTGATTAACTGAAGCTAAAGAGTTGTAATAAGGAATGAACAGACACTACAAATGTGGGCTTAAAGAGAAACACTATAAAGTACCTCATTCATTAAATCAAACAGTGTAGAGATTCACTTTTTTATGTGAAGATACATGTGACCAGAAAAACTGTTTCCATATTAAATGCTAATATTTTACATAATAGCTGTTAATGAGTTAGCAATAATTTACAGTATTGCTATTAATATTCTTTAAACTTAAGGTGATAGTCTAACTCACACATTAATTTTTTTTTCACTACAGCAGAGTTCCATGTAAAACAACTGTCAAATTAACCCAGTAATGCATAATAAAACTTACAGCAGTAAAGGTTCAACTGAGACCTTGGTGTTCTAAATCCTTTCCCATAAGCATGGAAAGAAACAGCCACTCCCCCAAAAGGCTTCCAGTGTGTGCAGGTAAAAGGTGATGGAAGAGATTTCAGTGTAAAACGAGCTCTCCAAAAAGTCACATGAGGCAACAGGAGGATCTTTCATTCAGGGTGGATGTGGCCAAAGTGGGTCTCTCCCTCCTGGCCTCTGGGATGATGAGTGTGGTATGCTAGGAGAGATTTATTGTGTGGGATTGGGAGCTGAAGAAATTAGCGTGGCTTTCAGAATATGAATATTGACTCACTGTAGTAATGCAGTTAATTCTGAGGATGTTTTTGTGTATTGGAGTGTTCCCACTGCCTGACAGTTTGTGCTTTCAGTGGGAAGGAAGAGCCTGGGAAGGGGAGCACTGTGCTGGGGAGCCAGCCCTAACTCTGTACTCCAGGGAGTTGTAGCACAGGAAGCAAAGGAGCTGTAGGGGGTGGGTTGAAGGGTGTCTAGCAAGAAGAAAAATTGTTAGTTTTATTATCTTTCTTCAGATAAGTTCCCAGTCTCAAAAATGAACTGTCAGAACAAGCAGTATGTGTATGTAATTTCCACAGAACATATGCTTCTGTTCCCATCTTTTAGAAGGAATTGATCTGCTATTTAATGGAAATGGTTTCGTCGCCTTGCGTTTTCACATCTAATCTCTGCCATTTCATACCAAATGAATTGCCAGAAGTGAGTTTGCATGCTGCTCTCAGTGAGCTGGCAGCAGCATTGTGTGTGCTGTGAGTGTGATTTGCTTTGGCCCCGCAGAGCTGGGAGTTCGGCATCCCGCTGTGCCGAGAGCTGGCCATGCAGTACCAGAGCCTCTATGACTACCAGAGCCTCAGCTGGATCCGGGTGAGTTCTCTCCTTGCAGCTTCTCATCATGCCCCAGAGCATTCTGCTCTCCTGTCAGAGCATTCTGAATTTAAAAATAATCACATTGCTTCTAGAGCTCCATGCATTCCCAGTGACTCCTTGCCATTGATTCATATTGATGACTTTGTAGGTCCACTGAAATAATTCCAGAGTGTGGTAGCAGTAAAATCCTGCGAGTATATGGAGACAGCACACACACACAGGAGCTGGCTTGCTATTGCAATGGCATATTGACATATATTTTTGCATAAAATATCCTATTTTTTAATACGTATTTCATTTTAATTCCAAAAAGAATCAAGGACAGCTTGTGCCTCAGTGAGATAAGATGAACAAGAGAGAGAGAATGAAGAAGGCAAATGTTTATGGCTTTCTTATCAGTTTGCAAGGATCTGGTCTTCTGGTACAACCAAACACGTGATGAAATCAGGGCACATTTGCAGCATCGTGCTTTAATCAGAAAAAGCTGAAGTTCCTGTTGTTATTTTAAAACTTTCTGAATGTGAAAATAGTTCATCACCTCCTGTCCCCTGGGGTAGCATACATGTATCCAAATTTGAGATTTATGCTGCACGGATATACATAAGTGGTTTAAATTCTCTTTTTAAAATTCCAGTTTATTTTTATCTGAAGACACCTGTCTGACAAGGTCTGATAAACTGCACTTCTGATGAACCTGTTTTCTCCAAAAAGGCCCCAAAGAGAGCACATGACCAGCTTGGCTTTGCACTCTCTGTGCTGTTCACATCACCACCACATTCCTTCATGCTTCCTGCAATGACTTTGGGACCCTCTCCTTTCTGGAAAAGGATTTAATGTGTGTGGGAGCTGAGCACAAACTGGGATGTAATATTACACTTTAGGGTTCCTTGCAGTGGAAGCAGTGGTGTCAAGCTGGTTCTTCTCCTTGAAGAGCCATCTTTTTGCTACAGTGCAATTCCTGTGAGCCTTTCAGCTGAGGTTCAGTTTGCCAAAGGGTCTGGAAATCCCACTCTTAGTCTATGTTGGCACAGTGCCACAAAACTAGTTAATGGAACTAGAGAAAAGTCCTTTTCCTCTTTCCAACCACCTTTTTCTTCCATGTTAAACCTTCTGGTGCACAGAGCTGTAGAAGATTTAATTTTGTTTCATCCTTTCATGCCCCTCAACTCAATTAAGGCAAACCCAATTAGATGTAATTTTCCAGGCAGTGGTATGGATTTTGATGTGCAGGAGAGAATAGAACACTCTGAGCCAGGCAACGTGGATCTTAATCTCAGCTTTGCCATTAATTCTGCAATGCAAAGAAAATTACATGCAAGACCTGTTTAATTTAAAATAAGATAAACCAGGAAAAATTCCTATGTCATCTTCAAAATGTAAAATGAGTAGGTGATATTCTGGTCTGTTCCACTACGTAGACTGGTTTAATTAATAATTTTTATCTTCAACAGAACTTTGCTTTTTTAATAAAAAATTGTGGGGTAAAGGAGTAATGTGATATTTTAATGAGTCTTGAGATGTTAATGTTTGAAGTGCAGCTTTAAGCAACTATCTCTTTTCTCCACAGAAAATGGAAGCTACCTATTATGACAATATCATGGAACAGCAGCGCTTAGAACCAGAGTTTTTCAGAGTTGGTTTTTACGGTCGAAAATTCCCATTTTTCCTGAGGGTAAGCCAAACTTATACAGGATGTGACAAAGTGACCAGGCTCAGAGAAGCTGTTAAGGCATTGTATTTTTGTTTTGGAGATACGATGTCACCACTCAGCATATTTTTTTTTATGCCTGCACAAATAAAAACAGTTTTCTGGCTGAACTGAAGGACGGGGTCCACTGGGAATGTTCTTGTGAACAGAGATCAGAAATTTGACTGACGCCGCTGTGAATGTTTGATGATCTGCAGATGCAGCACAAATTGCCTCTATATTAAGCAAAATGCTGTATTGCAGCAATGTTGGGTCATTACAACTAATTTTCATCATCTCAAATTATCACACTTTAAAAAAGTCTCACTTGACAAAATTCTAATCCCAGCCTGATGACTCTTATGCTATGTGCAAGTGAAAATTTCCTCTCTTCAACAAAAAGCCAAACAGCTTCTTTGGACACATCCTCACTTGGAGCTCATTGTCTGCTGGGGTACCAATCCATTTAAAAATTGAAATCTTATTCTTTTCCTAATGAGGAATCAAGCTTTAAATGGGTGTTTGTTTGTGCAATGTCTTGTTGCTAGTTTAGAGCAAGGAAGGAATATAATCTGACAAGTGCTCCAAGAGCTGCCTGCAAATTGTTAGCAGATGCCATTGAACATGACAGGACAAGGTAACTGGAAGCTTTCAAGAACTGGAGGTGCATGGTTTGAAGGAAGGATTTGACAAGAGGTGGCACCAGTCAAGGTACACAGGATGAAGCCATACACAGCCAAGCTGTTTTGAAAGCTGCTCTTTACCTCTGATTTTGAAGTTGTTTGTTTGTTTGTTTTTTATTAGGATTTCGACACTGGGGTTTAATTACAGTCTTTTAATGGAAACACAGGCAGGGGTAATAAAGGCAAGTTGAAATTAGTCAAGAAGAAGAAATACCAGTGGCTAAAGGGTGGTGGGTTCATGTTATTTGAAGGTGAACAGTGCCAGAATCAGAGAATCACAGAAACATTTAGACTGGACAAGACTTCCAAGGTCATCCATCCAACCTTTGTCCAATCACCACCTTGTCAACCAGACCATGGCACCAAGTGCCACACCCAGTTGTTTCTTGAGCACCTCCAGGGATGGTGATTTCATCACGCCCCTGGGCAGCCTCTTCCAATGCCTGAGAACCCTTTCCATGAAGAAATTCTTCCTGATGTCCAACCTGAACCTCCTGATGTCCAACCTGAACCAATGCCTGAGAACCCTTTCCATGAAGAAATTCTTCCTGATGTCCAACCTGAACCTCCCCTGGTGCAGCTTGAGGCCATTTCTTCTCCTCCTGTCACTTTTCCTAGGAGCTGAGCCTGACCCCCACCTGGCTGCACTCTGCTGACAGGGAGTGTAGAGGGTGAGAGGTCCCCCCTGAGCCTCCTTTTCTCCAGTCTGAACCCCTCCTCCCTCAGCTGCTCCTCACAGGATTTAGAATGCAGCAGCCTGAAGCAAAGTGTAGAGCACCCCTGCAGAGGAATCCAAGAAAAGGACAGGTGCTGCAGCGTGAACCAGACCTCCAAAGAAAACTGACAATTCCTTATTTTATATCTAACAACAAATGTTTCAGCAAGTGAGTGACAGCAAAGTCATCATGGCACACAAGTGTTCCTAACATCTAAAGTACTGTCGGTGACTCAAGCTTTTCTTTTTATCTTGTGGATGCTCACTTTTACACGGGATCCTGCATGGCCGAGGTGTTTGACACTGCTGGAGTTGCCTGTGCTCTGCCCTGACTCTTTGCAAAGTGCTGTAACCATGTGGATCCTTGGCTGGAGACATTACCAGGCAACACGAGCGTACATAATTATAATCCTTGTTAATTCTGCAATTATATTTGGTAGCAGTACTTCTGATAGCAGATTACTAATGTAGCAATCTCATTAAAAGTCATCCTCCTCCTTTCTCTCCCTAATGATCCATACAGCACACACATTGTGGAGCACAGACTAAGCCCATTAGCAGTCACATCAGCATGGATCACACTGTAAAGAGATTGGAAGCAGCTATTCTAGAGAAGAAAAAGATTTACATGGATTTAAAATCTTCAAATGGATACGGGAGTGATTTAAAGTGATCAAATAACTCCAAGCCCTTTTCTCATGTATTTTTCTATTGCTGTATAGCTTAAGACAGAAATAAGCATTTCTTTCTACATCTTTGATTGTTGAAGACCCTTTGTCTAGAAAAATTTATTGTTCTTGTTTCTATGAATTCTGCATCTATTTCTAGCCTTCCTACATAAGTAAATTTAAATTAAAACTGTCCATATCTTCCCTCTACCAGAAGTTCAAGAAAGGCCTGACTAGCCATATTTTGAGATCTTGTTGGCATCTGTCTGAAAAGTCTTATTAAATTTAGCTTTGAGGTGTTTTCAGGGCATTATTTTTAGAATCACAATAAGTTTATTTATAGGCTTACTGTTTTCTAGATTGCTGCAATCAAAAGCTGAAACAGAGAATGCAGTAAGTGTCATGAAGAGATTCACCTTCAAACATGGGCTCACTCCAAATTTAATAGTAGCTGCAGAGTTTGAGCATTACAGACTGAACTGTCAAGATTCATCATGTGATTCTTCTCCCAGTCCATTGGCTGCTGTGACTGATGCATACAAAGTGACACGTGTCACAGCCAGAACATGAGATCCTTTCCAGAAAGTTGAAATGCAAAGCCAGAGATAACTGAACTCCTTGCCCGTGTGTTATGATCTGGTTTTGCTACTTTGCCTCTGATTTTGCTACAAGATCAAGAACTGCTTGGCCACATCCCTTTTCCAGAGCAATTAAAAACACATTCTTGAATGCACTGCAGCTTTTAAATGCAAGAAATAAAGGGCTGTTCTTGTTTGCTTGATTTTTAATTGTTTTATAAAGGTGAAAAATCTCCTTGTTATTATGTGTATGAGAGTTTAAACTACCAGAATTAGAGAATTTGCCTGCTTTGATGGGTCTTGCACCAGGAGATATTAACACTGATGAAAATTGTGGTTTGTAAGGGTTAAGACACTGGAATGCAATCTTCATGACACTGGGGACTTTAGAAAACCTGTATCATGCTGCTTAGAGTTAGAGATGGCTCAAAAAGCATCTAAGAATTCTGCACAAGTGGTTTTGTGCCTCAAGAGTCGTATCTAAATGCAGCTTTCCATTATTAGCAGAAATTAAATTTTGTTCATCAAGAGGAAAGTGCTTTTAGGGCCAAAGGGGACTTTGTTAAGTGGCCACTGAGAATTTTTGGTAAAGCTTTTCTGTATTACTGTACTATAGACAGGGGAGTTCCTGAGCATGGATTGTTCAGCATGATCGGGGCTGGGTTGTATGGCTGTGATAATACAGCAGTGATCAAACAGTGATTTTTGTGAACAGTTTGTTGTAACTTCTCTCTAAGGAGAACTGATAAAACTATAAACATATATTTTCCTCTGTTCTATGAGATCCTTAGGACTTTTATCCATCTGGTATAAATTGCATTTGACAGCAGCTTTTCCAGCATAGAAAATCCAAGCTGGTGACTTTAGTTTTAGTTGATATGATTCAGTATAGTCCAGTTAAAAACAGTGCAAAGCAGGTAAGAAGGGACCACAAGATTGAATGCTGGGTGTGCCTGAATCAGAGGCATTGTGCTGTTCACAGATCAGTGGAATAGTCTCCTCATTCATCACTTCTTCATTAAATACCTTGTAAAGAAAAAGGAAGGGATAAAATACATCTATTCTCACATTAGCATATTGCCACTGTCATTTATCTTTGGTTCTGAAGCAACATTTAAAGTGAGATAGAAGTCAATAGAATTTAACTTACTTTTAAGGACACTAATTTATGCTTCTCCTTCTTGCAGAACAAAGAATATGTGTGTCGGGGCCACGACTATGAGAGGCTGGAGGCCTTCCAGCAGAGGATGCTGAGCGAGTTCCCCCAAGCCATTGCAATGCAGCACCCCAACCACCCCGATGACTCCATATTGCAGTGTGATGCCCAGTGTATCCTTCTGTGAAAGGGCAAAGTCTCCCTCGAGCTTTGTAGAGTGGAGTAGAGCTGGATATGGACAAAACAAGCCACTGTGTGCAGCAGACAATCACTGGTTCCTTGTGGGAGGTGGGCTTAGAGAGAGCAGTGACGTTTTATTCAGGGAGTAATGCAGGTCATGTTCCACATAGAAAGGGAAGGGCTGTGCTTGGTCACGTAGGTGTTTTAATGCTTTACCAACAGCACTGGCATCACACACAGTTTGTGCTCTTAAGAGTATTCCTGATACCTTCTTTTGGCCAATATTTTGTTGGGAACAGATACTACTTCCAAAGCACTATTTTCCATTCTGCTTTTTTTTTTTTTTTTTTAACTTTTTCACAGCTTCTCTTTCTTTAAAACTGCTGTACACTTTTATACCCACGGCTTTGAATCTCATTTTTCTCATTGGTCACCTCTAGTGGGATTTGGTACACTCTGTACAATGCTCAGTGCATTTAAGGACTGAGGCTTAGTCTTGGAACCTGCACTGTTTGGCTTCTGGGAGAACAGCAAGAATACTGTGTGGGACTTGAGCCTTAAGGACGCTGTCAGCAAGTGGAGCCTCCTGCATGGTTGCTGTTTCCCACTTGTCTTTCCTAACACGTGGATAAAGCTTTCTTTGACTGCACAATTCCCAGATTTACAGATCTATGCAGTGACTCCCATCCCAGACAATATAGATGTCCTGCAGATGGACCGTGTCCCTGACCGCATCAAGAGCTTCTACCGCGTCAACAACATCCGCAAGTTCCGCTACGACAGACCCTTCCACAAGGGCCCCAAGGACAAGGAGAATGAATTTAAGGTACAAGCAGCAAATAAGCAGAGTTTAAGTGTTTATCACTTCAGGGTGAATACTGTCTTGTTATTTTATGCTGATAGAGCCTTTCAGGTAATCTTGGTTTGATAGCCACAGATAGCACAGCAACTCAAGTAACAGGTTAAGTCTGTGGTCTGATTGAATACTGTTGAGTCCTGACCTGATTAAAGCGTTGTCCAGTTTAAAGCTGAGTTATTTTAGTGCCAAGTGAAATGCATTTGGAAGCAAGCATGGGGTTTTCTTGTTTGGCCGGACTTAGTTTTTTATTACTGACACATAAGTCTACAATGTCCTCTTGGGTCCCATGACACAATTTGTGGTCAAGTTTTAAGAATTATTAGAAATGTTGAATGTGTTGTTTCAAGCATACTGAATTCCTGGTTTGTTGTTTAAGTGACTTTCAGGAGGGCCTTCGACAGAATTAATGCTTGGGAGGTCAATGTGTTCTTTCCTGAACTTCACCCCCTTCGCACCTGTAGTAAAAGTACAGAGGATGTGGTTGTGATTCACTGTGTTCCTCACAGCCTCAATTACTCCTTGCAGAGCTTGTGGATTGAACGTACCACTCTGACCCTGACTCACAGTTTGCCTGGGATCTCTCGTTGGTTTGAAGTGGAGAGAAGAGAACTGGTAACATTCATAGTTATGTAATTGGGGGTTGAAATGATGAGTTACTGAGATAGGCAGCTTAAAACTCGTTGGGCTGAAATCTTGCAATTTAAAATGGTGTTTACTGAGGATTAAATACATCCTTTTTCTACCACTTCATCTAAATAATTGCTGAATGTAATCAGGGGAATTATATGAGGTAATAATATAATGGAGACAGAGACAAAGGATGGAATAATTGCATTGCTGCCATGTCTTCAGTATATAGAAAGACATCTGTTACTGCAACCGAGTGACCTGAAATCCAGCACTGCCAACAGTGGAGTTTGTTAATGTAGCTAATTTTCTTCAAAGCAGTAAAAGTGAAGGGAGCTCACTGAACAATCCTGGAGTATCGTTTTATTACAAGGAAGATAATAAATCTCAGTGAAGTGTCCTCAGAATTAAAGTATATTTTATTGCCTTTGAGGTTGAAGTAAGTCCTTTGGAAAATGCCATTCAAGTGGTGGAGAACAAAAACCAGGAGCTGAGGACACTGATAAGCCAGTACCAGCATAAACAAATGCATGGCAACATTAATCTTCTCAGCATGTGTCTGAACGGAGTGATCGATGCCGCCGTTAACGGGGGAATTGCACGGTACCAGGAGGTGAGCTGGGCTCTGCTTCCCAGGGACTATCACCCTTCTTCAGTTTTATTTGCATTTCTGTTTCAATGACAGCATGGCTTAATAAAATAAGAAATTCTCATGTGCATTAGCTAAAGATGGGGTTACACCCCCTACTTGGTTATTCTGCATCAGTGCTTGCGTAGCCACATGCAAGGAGGTTCCAGGGGTGGAGCTGGGATCTCCACAGAAATAGGTGCAGGTGACAGTCGGGTTTCTGAAAGATGACACCAGGCTTACCTGGAAATACTCACTTGGCAGGTAAAACAGTGAAGCCGGGTTTTTTTTATACAGTTTACATTATAAATTCATTTTGCAATAGAGGCTGTGGGACTGGTGGTAACTGACTGATGGGGTCTGGAATCAGCAAAAACCACTAATTCATGCCATTGAGCCATTATCTTTGTTGATGGGCTAATTTCAGACTCGCTGTAGAGTTAAAATGATGTTAAATACAAGATGTTATCCACCATTATCTTTGGCAAGCTGTTACTTAAACTGAGCATTGCAAAAGGTAGTTTTAGGGTAAAATACTGAAAAATGGCAGCAGTGGTTCAGGGGTGTGGGATGTGCCGTGGAGAGAATGCTCCTCAGGCTTTACGTTAGCTGCCAATTTATTCACAAAGTTCCTTTACCTTTAGACATTTATATGAAAGAAACTACAAAATTCAAATAACTGGAAGGTACAAGGCTTAGTGGTATTGCTCATCACTGTCATAGGGGGAAACTTGGTAAGAGTCATGATTCAACAGAATCGTTTCAGCTGCCACAACCATTTTCTCTTCATCCAGAGTACATCCACCCTAACCCTAACCCTAACCCTAAGATTTTTTTACTTTTTTCTCTCATCCTTTGACTTCAAGTTATGATGAACACCTTCCAGTAAGCAAAAGGCACTTTTTTTCCCTTTTCCCGCAGGCCTTTTTTGATAAGGATTATATCACAAAGCACCCTGGAGACGCAGAGAAGATCACCCAGCTCAAGGAACTCATGCAGGAACAGGTACTATTTTTCAGCTGCAGAATAATATTGCTACATTGTCTGGATTCATCAGCAGTCAGTCTAAACATCATATCCAACTGATTAATTCAGAAGCAAAGATTTTTGGTACAGGAGATCTAAATACATTTAAACAAAAACCAAGAGGGAGATGGGCAAGGAGATCATGACAAATCATTCATGTTATGGGATATGAGGTGAAGCTCAGCTGAAAGTACATTAATTTTGGTTTCTCCATTTATTATCCAACAGACATCTTGCTGTGTTTCAAGCCTGCCATTCAGTTCTGGCATTTTGAATTATGTCTTCCCAGCAAATTTCAAAGATAATCAGAGGCAGGACAGGTCAGGCTTGAGATTACAGTGGCAGAGCCACATAGGAAAACGTAATGCCTATTTGTATTATCTGCAGTTTTATTTTTCCATAGTGTCTCCATGAAACATCTTGGCAGATAAAGTTGCAGGATGCTTTGATGGGAATGAAATCAGATAATCACATCCCTATTAACTGAAAGTTTGGCAAGATAACCCCATTAAACACTGTGCCCAAATCTGAATAGAGCTACCAGGCCTGTTTCTTCAACAAATCACTGAGTTACATTTCAGATTCCCCATCTGTAAAATAATCCTTATCTCCCTTCAGTCCTGAGGAGGTGTTTGAAGATAATTAGTTCTTGTTTGTACAGACTTTGGATCATGTAGTGAATCATATACATCTTAAGCCTCCTATCATAGCTATTTTCTTTCATCTGAGACCTTATATAATCTCATTCAATCATTAATATTATATGTTTGACCTTTGAAATAGTGTCCTTTAGAAGTAACTAATGAGGAACAGGAGGAGTGACTGCATGTGCCACACTGCTGCTGTTCATCTCAATTATCAGAAACTCCTTTTAAAAGTCTCTGTTGGCAGCTCAGGTCCTGTCCCTGGCACTGGGAGGAGGAGCTTTTGTCACAGGGAATTATCTGTGCAAGGGCATAATGCTGTTCACTCTGCAGAGAGAATCTAGCTGGTATTTTTTTGTAGTTATCTCCCAAGAAAAGCCATCCAACATTACACAAATATACTTGTCTCACATTTAAGTACTTGTTGGAGTAGTATGAACTTGCCAGGACTCCAAGACTTTCTTAATTACCAGCAGTCTTGTAATGGACAGTGGCATATCCCTTGCACATTGCCAGAACTGCAGGACAGGCTTCTATTCTCTCTCTTAGACATAACTTGGGTTTTTGATGCTGCATTTTCTTTTTCACAGGTACATGTCCTAGGAGTGGGTCTGGCAGTACATGAGAAATTCGTACACCCCGAAATGCGTCCCCTGCATAAGAAACTGATCGATCAATTCCAGATGATGCGATCCAGCCTGTACCATGTAAGCCAAAGTCACTTTTCCTGGTTTTTAATTCTATGATTAAACATCTGCCAGTAAGGTTCACAAAAGAACTGGGCTGATACAGCACTGATTGAACCTACTGAGCTGTCAAATTACCAAAGGAATTCCTGATTTTTGTGCAAGAAGGCAGTCATAGAAAATGTGAACTTGGCCTTTCAACAAGAATTGTTGGTATTTTTATGTTCTTTGTTGTACCACAGAGCAATTGTAAAGCTTAATTGTCAGTTGCTGTCCCACATCACAGAAAATCATCTAAGGCAGAGGAAGATTAACAGGAGGTTGGATGTTGAGCTCTTCAAAAGAAGCGCTGCAACTGGAAGTAGCATTAATGAAGAAAACTTGCAGTTTTGCATGACTGCCTTAGCTGAGGTGTGTTTGCTCTGCAGGAGTTACCTGGCCTGGATAAGCTGAGCCCAGCCTGTTCTGGCTCCAGCACCCCCCCGCAGCAACGTGCTGGTGTCCCATGGCCCCATGAGCCCGGAGAGCATCAAGCTGCTGCATCGACACAGGTACCCCTCTGCTTCCCACACATCCATGGCTCTGCACACTGTTCCACCAAAGCCCCAGGCTCCAAGAAGTGATTAACAGTACTGCAGGAGGGGCAGCACTGAGTTCAGGCAGAAGTGTCTTTTGTCTTCATTCAGTGCTATTTATTGGAGAATTGGAATAAGAAAGTTGAGAAATCCAACTTGCAGCAAATGCTGAACACCTCCAGGTGTGACTCCATCACTTTACTTTGTAGAGGCAGAAACGCAAATCTGCCACTCAGCTACCCAGGCTCAATCTGACTTTGAAGGTCCCAACCTTTCCTACCTCTGTTGCACCAGCAGCAAATAACTGGGTCCTTATCTGCCATAAAAGGAAAATTGTATGGCTTGTTTCAGAGCCCAACTCAATATGTACCCATTCTGAAGGATCAAATTGTTCACATCATTATTTTTATAATTCTGACCAAATCAGAAGCCAAATAGAAGAAAGTCTGCCAAGGTGTTTGATCAGAACATCAAAAGATGACCCTGTGGGTGCTTTTTCAAAATGAATGCCTATGTATTAAATGTGAGATAATGACAGAGGATAAAAATTTGGATTATAAGGACAAAACAGTGGGTTTTGTATCCAGCCAACATTGCTTATTTGAAAATGCTAATTGCTCTTCTGTGTTTGTTTTTCTTATTGGGCTGCTATATTTTAGTTGATTTTAAAGCCTGGCATGAGAAGCTGTGGAAGGTTGGTCCATGAATCCAGGATGGTGACATTCTTTGTGCTATTAAAACAGAGTAGCTGCTCCTATGGCTTAGCAGTTGACAAACAGTGCCTGGGTGATAACATTTTTTTCCCTCAAAACTCCTCCCTTTGTAAAGGCTTCTTTAATTTTTAGGACAAACTAGGGAGATATACTGTAGTATACAATGTATTTGTGTGTATGGTTCAAACTGACAAAAAAAAGTTAATTCCCTGAGGGAGATCAGAGTGCAGCCTGCACACCAGCTGGGCTGGGTTAATTTACTGTCAGCTACAAAATTGCCTGCAACTGTAATGCTGAGGCCCAATGCATGCCTTAAGGAAAATTGGATTTTGACCTGTGTATCTTGTTCTTGGATTCCTTTAGAATGTTTTTTTAAGCTGCTCCTACTCTTCTTAGCATTAAAAATGGGAGTGGTTTCAGTGTGTTGTGTTATAAAGAAAACAAGTATGCACCCAAGGTCAAGATGTGACATTACCCTGGGTTGGGGTTCTGAAATTCAACATCCTGTGTACTATTCTGGTTTACCTGTAATTATCTTGTCACTTCTTTCATATTTACGCACATTTATGGATTTGTTTGAGCTTATTTGGCCTGATTTTTCAAAAGTGTTTGACATCTAGAGGTGACCTAAAGTAGCAGGTAACTGCAGCTCCTTACTAGTTTGGAAAAAAATCAGGCTTCACAAACAGTTTCAAAAAATAATTATGCCCTTGCTTTGTCCGTTTGTTTTTCCAGCCCACTGAACTTGCTTGGTTCAGTCCGACACTCCTCATCCTCTCTGTCGTCCCACACCTCCAGTGAAACAGGAAACCTGGTGATCCTGACAGACAGTTCTGTGGGGGAGACTGCTGAGGATATGTACCACATGCAGGTACAGCTCCAGCACAGCCAGGAGCGGTGACTGGGAACAGCAGGATGTGTTCCAGAGGGTTTGCTTAGGAGCAGTAACTTTACCTGTGCACATGCTTGGATCTGTGATGTTTTTTTCAAAGAACTCAATAGGCACAATCTAACCTTGTTCAAGAAAGATGACAGTAAGTCATTAGATTAACTCTGGGAAGAAATCTCCTGTGTTTATACAGTGACTTTGGTACTGCAGTCCGAGGCCACCCTGCTGCTTTCAGAAAGTGAGATTTTTGTGCCGTGTTGTTTACCTGCCCCCATGAACATGTGCAGTTAGTGTTGCTCTTGGTTTGGGGTGGTGGAACAAGTCCCACGGTGCTGAGTGCAGGTGGGCTGCACTGAATCTGGCCAGAGGCTGCCCTGGCTCACCTAAGACAGGTAAATCCCTGAGGCACTGATCTGCTCGGTCTCTCTCATGGTTTCTCTGCCTCCTGCAGCTTGTTTACCCTAAGCCCAGCTACCAAGGCTCAGTCACCAATGTCTCTGTTTTATCCTCGTCCCAGGCTAGTCCTTCCACCTCCAGCCTGAGCTCCACTCACTCGGCCCCATCCCAGATGATTAACTCTGCTCCTTCCAGTGCTCGAGGTAAGCATGGACAGGCCCTGATGGGGGGCACCTGCAGGTGTTCCCTAAACCTGGCAGCCTTGCTGACTTAGGGGTGAAACACAACATACACTGACATGTAACACTGTTTCTCTTCTGGAGATGTAAATGCCTCTTCAATACTTTTTCTTTACAAATGAATTAATTCTCCATTTAAGCATCTTTTTATCCGTGTTTGGAATGTATCTCTAATACATGCTGATTTCAGGCTGTTGAATTTCATAAAGATTTCCATTGTGGCAGGCAGTCTAGAGGAAAACAAGAACAGTCCTCTGTATAATACTTAAAAGAGAGATCATGAAGACAAAGGCAAAGAAATCATTTTACAAGTTTAAAGAAATTGTGACAAAAAAGGACTTGAGGCAGTTTAGCAGAAACATATGTATACAACAGTAGACGTATAGGATGAATGTTGAAAGATACGAATTTTAAATACTGGAGATAAAAAAGTGCTTTCCGCTGGGAAATTCTTGAAGAAAGGAAAAATACAAAATCAGACTCTGGGGGTACTCATATTGCCTTTGTGTTACAGTAGCTGGTCTTGATATTGCTAATCATTTTCTTCCCCAGCTGAAGCAAAACCACTCCATGTGATCTCCTGACTTCCCTAACTTCTCTTCAAGGTTTTGGGTTTTTTCCTCTTATTTTGGATTGTCAGTTGCAGGTCCTACACCTCTTTTCACAGGTGTCTGAAGAAGGTGTCCAGGATATAGTCAGAGACAGAGGCTGATACCCCTTTTCCCATATTGGGGAATTCTGTGTCTCCTGATGGATAGGGAATAGGAAGAAGACCCCCTCTCAAGCAATCTTGGGGGTTTTTTTGCTCAATCTGCTGGTAAAATCCTAACTGACTGGCTGTTCTTATGACACAGATGCAGCAAAGTGATTTAATTGAGGGATCAGATGGAGTAGGAAGGTGAGAAGTGGACATCTTCAAATAAAGGCATATAGCTGCACTAATTAGCAAGGGCTGGAAGGAAAAGAAAGACAAACAGTAATCAGGTGAAACTGGAATAACAGGAAAGGGAAGATGGAACTGAGAGCTGTAATGTCAGGAAGATGTCCATAAGTGGATGTGCCCCAGCTGCCATGTGAATCTTTTGGGGGATCTGAAAGGTTTGGTGCTGTACTGTTTCATGCTGTTTTCCACTTTAGAAGTCCAGTGACAGGCTGGCAGTGACAGGCTGTGACAGTCTTTCTCAGCCTGGTGACTGCACAGCATCACCAGCTTCCCTCTTTACGGTATTATTCACTGTTGCTTAGAAACCAACGTGATTAATGCTCCACAGGTCTGGGCTGCTGGGTGAGCCAACAGCACCTCCCAGGGATGGGACCCAGACAGATTTCAAATGGGAAACGAAGAGAAGTAATGAGTTTGAAAAATATTTCTATAGCCTGTGATACAACATTTCTTCTCTGCTGTTCTGTTCAGTTTTAAATTAGGTGAGCACAGCATTCAGACATTACCCACTCATGGGATTTCACTTCTAGTAAGGTCTCAGATGCAATCCGTGTTTCCCAGTGTGCCAGTCACTGCTCTGGTTATTACAACACTGCTGTTGGGAATGGAGCTGTTCCTAATGAAAAAAAAAAAGCCCTTACACTTAAATTCCACTGTGGTAATGCAGCTGTGTTCTTCTCCTTGGTGGTTTTTCCTTTTGTTTTGTTTTTTAACTGGTGAATTTGATGCTTGTGAAAATGACACTAGTATCACTGGCTGGAGCAAGGTACTTCACAGACATGACATGTGCAGCTCTGCCAATGCACCTCTATCCTTTTTTTTTTCCTTTTTTTTTGGTATTTATTTATATTCTTTTTAATTTAGCGCTGGTGAAAGGTGCTGGATTGACACCACTGGAGGCTGAAGCCCTCTATTTACCCACAGAGCAGATACAGCATGGGAGGCAGCTGTGCAAGTTCCCCCACGCTGCCCCCAGCCATGTGCCTCATCTCTGTCCTGGAGGGACCACCTCTAGAGGTGAGAGGATAGTTCAGTCTCCATGACCCATCCAACCCTTGGCCTTTCTGCTGAGACTGCCAACAAAGCTACGAGAGTCACGATGCTGCAGCTGAACACTTGTCAGATGGGGAGTGGACAAAGCCCAACAATTAATTTCATAAAGGCCACCTAAATTTATCAACTTAATCTTTGTCACCTGTGGCTCTAAGCTGAGAGCATGGTTGGGTAGGATTTCTAGGGTTTAGCCTGATTTTGAAATGTCTCTCTCATTTATTCAAACAATAATGCAGGTTCTTAGACCACCTTCTCTGCTTTACTGCAGTCCTTTCCTAAGGAGATGGGTATTTTTATAGCAAATTAGCTCCATCAGTAACCAAAGGAAGCCATGGCCTTTTGTACTAAGAATCCAGCAGGAATTTAAATTGTTCTCCACGTCCAAAAATTACCCTTTTATGGATCTTTAAAATAGCAACACAGGTGATTATTTGGCTTGTCCAGTGAAAATAACAAAGCTAATTATCTAAACAGAATTTTTAAAGAAGAGTCATCAGGAAAGTTCATCAGTGATTTGATTCTATCACTGAACTGCAGATTAAGGCATCAAAATTTACACTAGTTACAATATACACAGCAGCAGTTACAGCAGAAGTCTTAAATAGAACTGAAATCAGAATACTGCAAGAATTCGCTGATTCTGTGCTAACAAAGACATTAGTAGTAACTCATTATTGCAAGTATGTATCTCTCAGTTTTCACCTGGCTTGACCCTTGAGAGGCTGCTTCCCTGTCAGGGAAGCACCAGCGTTGTTGTGTAAAAGGTCAGTAAGAAATTCAGTTCAGTTTGGCTTCATTTGAGGTGGCTCATGAGGCACTGCTGAACTTTACTGCAGTTAAAAGATTACACAAGCCAGGGTTCAGAAAGTGAGAAACTGGAACTCAAAAAGGCCCGGAAACAGCTAGGAGTGAGTTAGGGTTTGTCAGTAATTTAATTTAAAATACAGTGGGACTCCTCCAATGCACTCAAAAAGCAATTCCCACTTGACACTTGACTGGCCTCTAAAGGCATCCCTACTGCTTCCTCAACATGCCCCTCATTAAGGTGAAGAGAATAAGTCCTTATGTCTTACTCAGCACTTTGCAAGAATCCATATATTTACATTAAAACTTTCTTTCTAAATCAGAAAGGTTATGATTTGGTGCAGGAGCAAACTTTCATAACAGTAATAAAAATGTTGAATCAGGAGAAGAGATTCAGTGAGTTTACAGTTTACATTAATGTTCTGTTTCATTCCTTAAAATTAATACTTGTCACAAGTGGATTAACATATTTATAATTAAAAAGCAAAACTACCTCTGGCTTTAGCACAGGTTTTCCTTTCTCATTAACAAGTACCTATAGTGCTGCACACATCAAGTGCACTAAGCTACATGCTAAAAGGACTAAGCCCCTGGCACATGCTGCAGCATTTTATGGCCACTGGCTGCTCTGGAAGCTTTAAAAGCTTTTTTTGACTTTGCTTTTTAAGTTTTGGCAGTCCCTAAAAGGAGCCGTGGATATTGTGCTCTCTATCTGTCCAAACCAGCAATTGTTTGCAGACTGGACACTTGGCATAATCTGTTACCATTTTTATAGCTATAGTTAATTACAAATTTAGGGTAAAAAAACAGTAGAGCTGTTTTTTAAACTACACTCTGCCAGCACATGTGGGATTTCTCAGGTCCTGCAGTGCAAGGCCTTTTGAAGCTGTAATCCCATATAAACTGACAGCACGGAGAGGTGATTTCCATCTTTGATATAAAAGAGCAAGGATGATAAGATAAATAAAAAGGGAAAAGTTTACAGTGTAGGTTGTGCTGTGCTGTCATTCTGGGCACGCCTAAAAGTTCAGCATCTTTACATTTGTCCTGCAGAACAGGACAATCTGTGACCTGTGAGGAAAAGACTCAGCACAAAGCGTTAACACTGTGTTCTCCAAGCTGATGTTGTACATAAGAGCAAACAATGTCGTCTAGTTATGTTTCTGTTCTGTGTCTGGGGAGAAAATGAGTTCGGGACTAGAATGCAGATACTCTGCCACTGTTCATGTCAGAGTGGGGGTGTAGATTAATCTGGCATCTGCCCCCCCCAATGGAATTGTTGCAATTGTAGGACTTTATCCTGCATTCTGCTGGACACATTGTTCCTTCCACTGTGTGCTGATTATTAGTCCCCAAAACTGCATGTTTGCTTTTGCTGGGGTAAAAGCTGCATCAACCAGCACCAATGCCTTTGCTGATCTGTTGGAGTGCTGTCCAGGTAATGTGTGTGGTTGTGGAAGTTTGCCAGAGGGGGCATGTATTCCCCAAAAGCCGGCATGGCTCTGTAATGCGCTGTGTGCTGCCATCTGTTCAGTGCGTGTTTGTGACGCAATCAAACAATCAGTGCAAATTACAGCTCACTTCAGCAGCTTCACAACATCAATTCCTGCCTAATATTGTGCATCCCAAGGGTTGCGTGGATCAGTAGTGTCAGACTTTAGGAAGTCACTAATGAGAGTCATTCTTCTGGCACATCCATTGCCAGCTGTTGCACATCAGAAGGCGTATTGTTATGTGGCACTCATCTTGAAGGACATGAGTCCCAAGTAATTCCACCTGCCAGGAAGCTGTGACATGAAATACCCCAATATCAAATGACAACTGTACAGATAACTAATACATAAATCAAGCCTATTATTCCTATTGTAAAGCTCAAAGCATTAGTAAATGTCTGATGTCATCAAAGGGCTCAGTACAGCAACACAGTAATCATCATTACAGCAGCATTGTAAGCAAAGTGCCTCTTGCATTTATAGAATATGTTGTTTATTATTGGGGTTGGTTTGCTTTGACAAGAGGAAGCTGACCAAGATAGCACCAATTAAATGGCAATACTTAGATCTATCCAGAACCAAGGATGAAGTATTTTCCCATAGATTTCTGCTTTAACTGAATGGTGTACATCAAGCTTTTCTCCCTTTCTCCCACATTCAGTCCTAAAATGCACAATTTTATGGCATTTCTATAACTCTACAATAATTCATGGGGCAAGGGAGCATTAGGCACAGCCACAGCTAATTCCCCACAGATGACCACTTTTTTTTATATTTAAAAGGAAGCACTTTGCAACATACAACTAGGGACACACACATCTTCCTCACCCTACGTGGTATGTCCTTAATTGTATCCAAGAAGGCAGTTCTGACTCCATCCTCGTGCTATGCTCCCCACCAACAGTCAGCTGCTTAGTGGGCACCATGATTCCTTGAGTCCCGTGAGCTCATGTGTCCGAGCCAAGGGCACAGGAGGACTGAGATCCCTGGGCATGCAGAGACATGGCTGTTGTTTGTCCCGTGTACGTGATTTTTCTCACTTGTTTACAGGCTCTCCCTCTCTACCAGATAAGTACCGCCACTCTCGGGAGATGATGATGCTGCTGCCCGCGCACCGCGACCGACCCAGCAGCGCCATGTACCCCGCAGCCATCATGGAAAATGGACAGGTAGCAGCTCTGGTTTCTTCTGTGTCAGTTCAACCACCTGAAACTGTGGCTGTATTTTTGCTGGCTTTGACCACCTTAAAGCTTTCTTTTTTATTCTTGGAAAGCACAGCAACTTAGGATCTTTTTCAGAGGTGAAGCAGAACTTTCCTGTTAATCCTCCCCTGGAGGCACCCACTGTGGCAGTTGAGTGATACAAATTCTAGTGACTACTAAAAGTGCAGATGTGTCCTGTGAAAATGGACTCACTTCCCAACTTTATCCTGTGAGTCCTGGTCCATTGCAAGTAGTCACACCATTTTAGTTATTTGTTTACAACCATGGCCATCCATCCTGCAGTCCAGCCTCCAAGTTGATTCTAAGTAACTTTATGGTGATTTCCAGAAGTATCTAAAACGGTGAAAGCATGAAATAATATACTGATACAAAGTCTCCAAGAATCTGTGCCCTAATTTCTCTAGACAAATTGAAAAGTGTACCTACATCTCACCCCAGCCTGCACTTTTGAAGGCTATCTCCTGATCCTGCCGACTTATCACACTTTAGTTTGCATTGGAGAGCTGTCTCAAAGCATGCAAAGTCAATGCTCAAACAAACCAAAGATAAGCTTCAGAGGGCAAATGATGTATTCCAACTGCTAATGGGCACAAGGCCAGGCTAGAGCTAGTCTGAAATAACTCCTCCAGAGAGCAGGAACTGGGGGCTCTCACCACTGTTACGTCCTAGAGATCCACTTGCATTGTGCTGCAGTACCTGCCAATGTAGGCACAGCCTAAAGTTCCCAGGAATCTTTAGTTTAAAAACTTATTTGCTTAAAAAAAGAGGAACAGAAAGACCCCATGTTGCCCCAGTTGGTCTTTAGCTTTTTTTTATAACTCTTCTTTGCTGAATTTCTTCTCTCTTAGCCTCCAAATTTCCAGCGCGCCTTGATCCAGCAAATGATTGGACCATGCAAACCTTGCAGTGATCCCAACCTGTCTGTGGCTGAGAAAGGTAACTTCTTTTCCTGATCAGCATGCATGCCAGCTAAAATATTATTCCTCCACCAGTCATGCTACAGCAAGTAACGAATAAGCTTCTACATTTCTTGGCAGAGTGCATTTCTCTCACGCTTTCCTAATTAACAGTTTAATTAACTGGGCCTTCTGCCAACCGACCGTCATTTCAGAGCCTTCACAGAAGGATGGGGTAGCACCAACCTCTCTATTTCAGAAAGCTTTCTGAGCTTAGGATTTTGTTATTGAAACAACTCCTGCAGCCTTTGTCAAGCAAACTTGCAAAGCAGCAAATGAGAAGTTACCTAGGAAGAGCCCAAGATTTGGACATTTTTTATTAATGAGATATACTGGCTTTTAATACACATTTATTGCTCAAAATACAAACATTCCTTGTAATCCCTCTCTGAGGTAGTTCTATTTTTATTTATCATTAGGAATACACGCTTTTTTAATTCATTCCTTTGAAAAAAACAGGTAGAGTCCCAGCAGGGGAAAAAAAAAACCTGAAAGATGAGAAAGAATTTGTTTGGTGTAAGAGAAAAGAAGCAGCTTGTGAAAGAGGTGCCATGACAAAGCGATGGGCTCAAAAATTATCTGAAAGGCAGCATTCTGAAAAAGCAGAAGAGGGCAAAATTCCTGAATCAAAATCTGAGACAAAGAGGCTGCCTAAGCAAGCAACAGTCATGTATGGCTGGGAAAAAATGGTATCTTAAAAGATTTTTAAGGCCAGGAAAGACCACTGCAACTCTCTAGTCTGACCTACATCATACACTCAGATTTTTATCTGTCTTTTTGGTTCAGTAACTGTGCCAGAACTAAACTGTACATTTAAAAAAAATGCAAATTTTATGTTAGAATTTTTAATGAATCAGAGTCCCCCTACTTCAACATGAGCAGTCCAGATTGAAACCAAATGCCAACATCCAGCTCTGAATAAATTGCAGAATGATGACTTGATGACAATAATGAGTGATGACCTGAGAGTTAAGACTGGGGGGGTGAGGGATTAAGAGCTCCAGCTTAGCCATGTTAGTTTGAACCAAACATATGACAGAGATCGTGAGATCTTTGTACTGGACAGGAGAAAGATCTGGAAAAGAAAGGTAGATAAATATTTATTTTCTGTCTAGGAAAAAACAGTTGAATTGTATTTGTGGGTGATATTATGCAGTAGTGTGGTATTCAGTGCCAAGAATCAAATACACAATCCCAAAGAAGCCACAAAAGACACACGTGATGTTCAGTGGGGATGGTGAGGCAGGAATCCCAGCTCTTGTGGCTGGCTGGTGGCAAAAATGCAGTTACAGGTGCTCTTGGCAGGCCCTGAACCATCACCATGCTTTGAAGTCAGGATGCCATCTGCCCTGGATTTTGTGAGCAGTCAGGGTCCTGACTTCCCCCACCCCCTCCTGGCCGTGTCAGAAGTTCTGCTGGGTAATTCCCAGTGACAGTGGTGACATCAGTCGCCCGCAGCAGAATGGTTCAAATGCAGCTTTCCTGCTAATTAAACTTGGCCACGGAGCCACTGAAGAGTCACAGAGAGACGTGGGCTAAACCAGAGCACAGGGAGCTCCCTGCTTCAGTTCTGCCCTGAAGCAGTTTGGCCAAAACACTGGTTTTAACAGGCAGTAGCCACTCTTGAAAATCATCTCACCTTCTTTCAGCACTCCTGAGTACTTAATAGGCTGTGAATGAGGGAACACTGAGAAAGCATAAATGGATTTTTCACTGGGGTAGTTCTTCTGTTCTTCTTCACATTCTTATTCTGCATCTCAGTGTTAAAAAAAAAAACAAAAAACAAAGCAACAAGCTCAACAATAGTTTGACAGGCCAAGCCACTCAGTTTTTCTCTCCTTTTCACTTGATGCTGGGATATGACAGCAGAGATGAGCAAGGCTGGAACTGCTGTACATTTTGTCCCTCTGTTTTAGCCCTTTGACACCAACTGCAGTAGTGCAAATTAGAGCACTCTGGCATGTGTACAGGGAAAATCCATCTGGAGCCACATTCCCTGTATAGAGAAGTAGGCCCTGTTTTGAACCTGTTCTCTGTCAATATTCTTAGTGTCTTCTTCATAGGCCTTTCTCAGGCTGAGAGTATCTCTTTAAAAAAAATTACTTTTATATTTTATGGGGTTTGTTCTGTCTTAGGAAGCTGTCACTTTGTGATGTTTTTTACTTTAGGGAATTTTAGGCCTGGGGGAGGCTCATGCTAACGCATGAACTAGGGAGGCCAAAAATAAAAAAAAATAAAAAGAAAAGATAAACCTTTCAAAGTCATTTTAGAAAGAAATGCACCAAAAATGGCTGCAGGCATTTTAATTAAGGAGAAATCCTCTTCAGATGTCAAAGTCCATGTTTATTTCTCCAGGCTTCCATTTTGCAAACTGAAGATGGAAAAAGCTATTTTTATCTCAGTTTTCTTTGACAGGCTCAATTAATTACTTTTTTTTCCTTTCTTTGCTAATCTGAAGAATCTGAAGATTGCAGTTGCTTATTTATTTTTAAATAAACATACAACTATTGGATGTCTCTTCTCAGAATCCATGAAGTCTTGTTTGGAAGGAAGGAAGGTTCATTTTAATAACGTTCAAGGTTGACAGAATTCTCAAGATCTTGAAAAAGGTTCATGTTCATGTCAAGAAGCAGCTTTTATTTCTATGGAAAACCAAGTCCATGAAGATAAAATTCACTCTCTGCTAGATGCAGCAAGCATCGCTCTCTCTGTACTTCCTGATTGACACAGACTTGATCTCTTCAGGAGACGTTGTAATAAAAGGAGGTCAAACTGTTGTCTTTAAATATTTAAATATAAATCAGAGTTCTTGATCAACTTTGTAGCTTAGTAAATTGGAGCTCAGAAGTAATTTCTTTTGCAACAGACTGAGGTGTAATTTCCTTCATGTAATTTCTTTTATTCGGTCCCCACTGAGCCTGCAGTGCCATCCTGTGTTTCCAACAGTTTTGCCATGTTCCCTTGTCACCACTCCCCACCAAGCAGGACAGCTCACACCTGAGATCCAGCCACCATTCCATTGGTGGGATTTCATTTTTACCTCCACGCTCATTTGCCAAAAAACCTGACGGAGTCCTACTGCTCTTCAGATTTGCTAGAACTGAGCCCAGGGATGGAGGGGAGCTGGGCAAACTAACCCTGCGATCACCTAACCCTCACTTCCTTAACAAAGCATCTGTGAACTTAACACACTGTAGCTTAGGCTGTTCCTTTCTGTGCTTTAAATCCTGCCATTCACTGAGTCCCTGGAATCTGTCTCTCTGCTGCTGAAGAGCACGCTGGAAAGCCAGTGCTGGCCCCACAAACTCCCTTTCCTGTTACACGAGTTGCATCTGTTTCAATCCTTCAGCTGTGCCAGCAGCCCCCAGTAGCTGGAGCCTGGACAGCGGAAGCCGAGAGGCGCTGCCATTCCTGTCTGCCCACGCCGGGAGCATCCTGGCCCCACCAGTGCCTCCCCGAAGCCTGCCCCATGGTAAGGACGTGCCCAGCAGGCCTGCTGCAAGTGCCTGCAGTCACACACACACAGACCCAGACCACCTAACAGCTGACTATAGCCTGTCCCTCCCACCCCTGTAAAAACAACCACACACAGGAACCCCATAGTCTTTCCTGGTCTGCTAGATTTTCAATTTTTTTTCCCAAACTTTCAAATTCTTTCAGTCCTTAAGCAATGTGAACTTGATGTACTTGGGGCTAGAATTGAGTGTGAGCACTGAAGCTTGGCCTGGCTTCTTACCAATGCCCAACTTCAGCAGTAATTTAAGCTAGTAAATGAAACTTCAAATATTCATTGTTTAAGAGCCTGTTGCCTTGCCATGAGATCTTTGATGGAGCAGTGAAAAATCTCTCTCTACACTTAATTTCTCCGTAGCAGCCTGTGTGTGACAGATGCAGTCTGCAGTACCCATCAGACAGGCGGCCCTAGGCTGGAGCTGGCAGCTGTTACCTGGCGTTACAGATCTGAACCCAGCTCTGTGGCTGCAATGAAGCAGCACAATTGGTCTGCATTTGTGACCCTTGTCTCATTGCAGGACACTACTCACTGCACTTTGATGCCTTCCACCACCAACTCAGTGATGCTCCTCCGGCACTGCCTGCACGAACATTGCGCAAGGTAAGGGCAGCAGAGCAGAGAGGGATGTAGGACAACAGAGGGCTCCTGAAAGGAATGCCCCCTTCTCTGCTCCCACCAAGCAGCTTCTGAATACAGAAACACTATTTTTAACATGCTAGTAACTTACACATGAGAAAATCCACTGAAAGCTCTTAATCTATTCCACAGCTGAATGCTATAGAAATAACTTAGGGGTTGTAGGTCCTTCCCTTTTCCTTTTTTGCACCATATGCTTTGATTTCAGCACCCTGATCATCACCCCAGCTACTGTTTCTCTAACAGCTCTGGTGGTGTTGAGTGCACTTGTCTGCCCACAAGTGGTACTTCCATACATGTAAACCAATAGTCCTTGACATCTCGAACACAAATGGAACTGCACCGTTGTTAACAACACTGTCAAAAGCTGAAATGGGGATCAACACACAAGATGCAGCGTTGCCTCCTTTGTCAATTTTAACCTGGTTTTGTTTCTCTCCAAACAGTCCCCCCTTCATCCTATCCCTGCATCGCCCACAAGTCCACAGTCTGGTCTAGATGGCAGTAACTCCACTTTATCCGGCAGTGCCAGCAGTGGTGTCTCTTCCTTGAGCGAGAGCAATTTTGGACATTCTTCTGAACCGCCTCCTCGCACAGACACCATGGATTCTGTGCCCAGCCAGGCCTGGAACACTGATGAAGATCTAGAGACACCCTACCTCCCTGTCAGGTACAGTCTCTCTGAGCCTGATGTCCTGGAGTCGCTCAAATCCCAGCCATGCCGAAGCCACTCTGCTCCTTCTGGAGTCATTCCTCAGGACACCATGGACCCTCCTGCTTTACCCCCCAAACCTTACCACTCCCGGCTGCCAAACATGGAGAACGAGGAGGGGATGATCATTGAAGATGACGACAAACACCGCGCGGTGCACCGTAAAGTGTCCCAGCCAGTGAGTGCTGGAAAGGAGGAGCAGGCCAGGGTGGCATGGGAGCACGGCATCAGCGAGCAGTAGGGACAGCTCCTGGTACACAGCTGGCATTGGCATTCCAGGTCTGGATACGACAGAGAGAGCAGGACTCGGAGAACAGCAAACCAATTTTCTACTGCCGCGAGGTTGTGTCTGAAGCCCACAAAAGCAATTGGGCCAGCATGGCAGGTTGCTGCTTTCCTTTTTAATTTCTTTTTACACCTTTCCGTTATGTTTTTTAACTTTCTGTGCAGTGGACAGTTTATTCCTTCTGCAGTTTCTTAACCACATCATACGGCATACGAGCCATAGAGACTTGCGGAAGCTGAAAAATACTATTTTAAGTGGAGGGGAAAAAGGGGGGAATGTGGCAAGTTGATTTTGAACCTGCTTTCCTCCCAGTTCTGAGACGCACATGAGTAGAAGCAGTTGCACTAGGGACATATTTCTTTGCTGTACAGAATTGAAAGCTCATTGCTGAAATCAGGGATTCTATGAACTGTCAGGCTGGAAGGTGCATGAGCTGCAGGCAGTGGAAAGATGGCAATTCTAAGAAGAAATTGGCTCTTTTGAGAGCAGGATTGTACATATCTGTGCAGTGATCTCCCTGCATTGGTTCATAGGTGCTGAGGCAATCTAACCAGTGCTGATGCACTGATCTCCAAGATATCATTTCCAACAAACTCTGCCTCCTTTGTTTTTTATGTACTGTTTCATTTCTTAAATTTTGCTTTCACTGGCTAAGCCAACCTGCTTTCTCATGGGAATCGTGTTATTCATCTGTGCTACAGAATGAGAGGAGGTTGGTGGCTACTGGAGCTACAACCTCATTGTAGGCCTTTCCCATGCCCAGCTTTGGGCAGGCTGTTGACACCAGCATTTCTATTCCAGATTAAAACAAAACCAACCAAATTGAGTTTCTCATGCCACAAGCTGGTTGATGACCCAGCCAGTAAAAAAAAAGGTGGCTTAAATGCATCATATCCAACAATCCTTGCCTCAGGGCTGAACATCATAATTCTCACCAACTTCCATCACCCAGGAGCTGAGATCCATTCCCTGTTAACTCAATATCCTCAGTCCCTCCCAACAACTCACTGCAGCTGGTGTGCAGAAAGAATCTCTCGTCTCTCAGAGCAGACAGGAAACACCCAGACTCGAGCAATGCCTGGTATCAAGTGTACACCCCAGAGTCAGGGACCTTAAAGGCAACCTGTAAAGAACAAGTGTTTGTTTCCTCTTTTGCTTCTTTAGAACGTGTAGTAAGAGCTGCTGCTTCTCTCTTCTGGAAGGTTGATTTCTTTTGTCTTTTCTGCTCAGGCTGCAATACAGCCTTTCCCCAGCCCATGTTTTTTTATTGATAAGCTCCAGAAAGGGCTGAAGAACACTAGAGGGGACACCAAGCTACACTACACATACCAGAACTGTGCAGAGCTGAAGACAAGTACAAGTCTATGAACACAAAACATGCCTTTTAATCAGTACTTGCACAGTTGAGGAAAAAATAAATCTGTGGGTAATATTCTTCTTTACAAAGAAAATACCTTGGTTCTGAGAAACCTTTTATTCCCGTTTTCATACTTTTCAAGAAACTTTCAATCAACATAGTATGTTTTTAGAAAAACAAGGCACCTTCCTTTCTCTTGCCACACCCCACACACATTTTAGCCTTCCTTACAACCTTTTCACCTGCAGATTGCAAAGCACACTCCATAGGATGGGAACAGCTCTCCCTCTTTCCTACCACTGAAAAACCTGAAGCACATTCAAGTAAGACCTCCACCATATAAATTAGTGCCAGAAACAGGAACAGCCCTCAACTTACATGTTGCATTCTTGTCTAACTGCTCAGTTTCTCCTGCTAAAAACGGCATAAAGAAGCAAAAAAGGATTATTATAAATCTTTTACAGGTCACCTTTAGCACTACCTCTAAATACAGTGACTGGGCAGAGTACATGGTTTCTGAACTGGCTAAAGATTGTCTGGCTGTATAAAGTCTGGACTCAGCAGTTGTATGAAGGGGACTTTAAGAGGATTTGTTTGTTTTCTTTCTCAAGCTCTAGCCCATGCAAAACTACTAAGTTATGGATTTGTTTCTTAAATGGCCTATTTGGCTGGAACAAAGTCTCTCTTGCTTCCTCTATTTTGTTACTAACACAGGCTGCTTGTAATCATTATATCCTTCACAATTTAAACAATGATAATAAAATCTGGCCTATAGTGAATGTTTCATCTTTAGCAAGAAGGAGAGTTTTCCAATGCTAGGACAGTCTTCAATGTTAACAAACCAAGCTGGATCTCTGGTATAAAACAAATGTAGGAAAAAACCCGATTTTTTCAGTAAAGGTAAGTCAAGGTAATTCCTTAGAAAAGGGTGAAATGTTTCCACATATGCTATCCTCCAATCCCACTGAAACTCTTCCAGTGAAGTTCTTAAAATAACTAAGTTTTAATTCCATCTCCCTTGCCCCAGTTTCTTTTTTTTTTTTCCTGGCAGCAAGACTAAAAGTAGTAAATGTAGTGACTTACCAAGCTTCCTTAATGTGAAAAACCAGCAGGTCTTGCAAATAAAGCTTTGCAGAACCAAGAATGCAATTACCATGGGACTGAGTCCCAGGCAGCTGGAAAACCTGCCCACCAGAGCTCTAATCAGTCTCTGAAAATGCATCATCCTGCTCTGATTGGAGACCTGGTACAACAGCAGTGAGACCACTTGGGGAGTCTGGCGTTCCTATGTATTTGGGTTCAAAGATCAATCAGGTGATGTATACAAATACCTAATTCTTGGCGGGTCCTCATAAAGAAGGGTGAAATAAATTGCTGAATTCACCAAATTTAAGCCTCTCTGGAATTAAATTTCTTTTGTTGTTCTGATATGTACCAAGTATTCTGTCTCCCTTTTCAGTGTTTGCCTTAAAGGGGGCAGAAGATAGAAAGACTATTATTAAGATTTTGTGAATCTTGAATATTGCCTGGAACTACTGTTTCTCTGTAGGGTGAGGTGTCTTTTAGCATAGTACAACTCCAACGTCAAGCTCAGTCCTGGAGTAGGTGGAAGCAACAGCAGTTATTGCACTTGCCCAACAGGATTTGAAGATTCCTTGTATAAACCACAGCAACAGGATGTTTTGAACAGGACCTTGACGTTCTATACCTAACTCTAATTCAAACTTCAGTGTACTTGCCTTCATTGGGTTTTCTTTGCATAACAAAATAGCATGTGCATTCCTGAGAAAAATTGGTGGAATTCTGCTATAAATCTCTCCATCAACAGTGTACCTACTGGCCCCATCTGAAACAAAACTGAGAAGGAGCAACAATGGTAGAAGAAAAACAATTAAAGCAATTTCTCTGAATCCTACTTGGGGGGGGGGGGGGGGGGGGGGGGGGGGGGTGGGGTAATTGCTGTACACAAGACTCAGATCCTTTTTTGTCTTTTCCTCTGTTTAGTTTTTAGCTTACTTGCCCTTTTTTAGGTAAGGGATATTGCATATCCCTTCTGTGGGAGTATCAGCCAAAACTGGGGAGGCTGGAGAGAGCAAGAGCCTTTGGGAAACAAATTATGTGATATTTCAAATTTCCTCTGATCATGCTTCTTTGTAAATACCCCCATTTGAATGCTGTGTATTTGTACAGGAAATTGAGCAAAAAATGTATAGATTGTGATGTCTGACTGGTATTCTGCCCTGTAAATGTGTTTTTAACCTCTGGCATTCTGTGCTTATTTAAAAAAAAAAAGAAAAAAAAAAGCAAAAACCTCTAACCACTTCTCTTTTGTGTATTCATGTTTAAAATAAAATCAAAAACAGCTATCTTATCTATAATGGAAATTAAATTCAAAAGGAAAAAATTAATTTGTACAAGTGTCCTAAAGGTACTTCATTGTATATATTGTGATAGCATGTTTCCAGAACCAACAAATAAGTGGTGTGAATTTTAGATGTAAATATCTGCCGTTTGTTTTGGGTTCCTTTCCCTTACCCATTCACTCAACTGCTGTGATGTGGAATTAAAGATTAATACCTGATATTAAAACAGAACAGCTGTATGGTCATTGCTGTCCTCGAGGCAGGGCTATTCCTCACGCTGCTCCAAACCTGCTCAAGGGACAAGGAACAGCCCTCACTTCCCACCTTGGTGTGAATGAGAAAAATGGGAGGCAACCAAAAGGACTTGGATATGGTGAGGGAACGGCTTCCATTACTCTTTGAGCTGGCAGTGTTTGTTATTTAATATCAACTCCCTGAAAAGAGCAGCAGGTACAGCCCCCTCCTGGTCTAGGCAGGTAGATGGGCATGGCACAGTTTTGGGGCAATTCTTTCAGAGACAAAGGGAATGGGATCAGCTCTCCCCCAGGGCAGTTGTGGAGTGGCTGTGTGCCACTTAGGTATCAGCTGGGGTTAAACCATCACCATCTCACTGCCTAGAACATTGCTACTCATTAATTGCAATAGCACTTAAATACTGATCATTTTAACAGAACAGATATGAAAGAATAGTAGTTAAAACATATATGAACACAGGATTTGGGAATTCAGAGCTGGGGTGACTTCTACAGGCTCCTAATCTCAAATCTTCCTCCATTACCACTAATAAACCAGGTCATTGTACAGGAGGCAGAATAACTCGTTTCAAGTCTTGACTAGCCAAGAAAAAAAACTTCTGAAATCTGTCTCAAAAGACATTTAGCAGTAAGCCTCACTCTTCAGCTAGCCCCAGGATGTACACAGACTGCAGTACCCTTTGCACACGCCTCATACAAATACTGAGAAGAGAAACTGTAACATGGTACTTCAGTGCATCTAAAATATCAAAGTGTGGCTTAGCTAAAATGTTCACCTGATGGCTGAAGAAGTCTCTATCAGTCATAGAATAGAATCATAGAATCAATCAGGTTGCAAAAGCCCTCCAAGGTCACGAACCCAACCTTCAACCAAATACCACTGCCCTCTAAACCATATTGTGAAGTGCCACATGCACTTGGTTGTTGAACACCTACAGGGATGGTGACTACATTTCCCTCGGCAACTTGTTCCAGTGCTTAACCATCCTTTCAGTGAAGAAATTTTTCCTAATAGCCACCTGAACTTCCCCTGGCACAGCCTGAGGCCATTTCCTCTTCTCCTGTCACTTGTTCGCTGGGAGAAGAGGCCGACTCAGACCTGGCTACAGCCTTTCAGGCAGCTGTAGAGAGTGATAAGACCTCCAGCCTGAACACCCTGGTACCCTCAGCCACTGCTCCTAGGACTCATGTTCCAGATCCTTCACCCTATCTTCAATCAGACCCTTTGAGACTGTTTCTAAGCCAGCTTATTAAATCTTAGTTAAGTAAGTATTTTTTATTCCGATAAAAACTATTTATTAACCAATCACAGGAAATAAAAGATGTATTTTGGCACAACAAAAGATGAGCAGAGCCCTCAGCTTTAAACAAGAGTTTAAAAATACTCTAGTTTCTGTTAAAACCAATAGAACTATTTTTTTCAGTGCAAGTCCAATACTTCATTTAAGCTGCCACTAGTCAGATTGAAATCTAAATCCCATGTCCAAATACCTCTCCTTATCTAAATAAGAAAACTTCAGCACAGTTTCAATATATGACTTGTCCAACTCAGTATGAATTTCATTACAAAGCTGATAAGAAGAGAAACCTCTAGAAATGACTCTAACCTGGCTGATAAAGGATTCAGCCTTCTACACCCTGTGCATAAGTGTGCCTCCATTTGCAGATGATTCTTAACAAGCCATGGGAAAAGATACAGTTCACAAGGCAGAACTCCGAGCTCAGGTGTCTTAAGAGAAGGTTCATACACCACTTCTCCCTTCTGATGGGCTTTACTGTCAATCCCACATATATTAATCCCAAATTTGGAATAGTAGATCTATTACACTTCATCTTCTATTCAGCTTTCATTCACAGGTACTGCACTATCTTTTCCCAGACTATTTCTCCTCCTCCTGACAGAACTCACTGCTTTGTCCTCAAAGCCAAACACCCAAGGTTGAGCCCCCGCATCCCCCCAGGGCTGAAGAGATTTGTGTTCAGACGGCAGAGCCGCCACAGCTCCACCCCCCACAGCAGCCAGGAACATCCTCTATTTCCCTGCACTTCCCAACGGCTCCAATCCCACAGATCCACCAAGCCAAATGAACTCTCCTGCCCACTCAATTGGCTGGCGAGCCCAGCACAGAGAAGGCTCCAGGCAGACCTTAGGGCACCTTCCAGTGCCTAAAGGGGCTCCAAGAGAGCAGGAGAGGGACTGGGACAAGGCCCTGGAGTGATAATGACATGAGGGAATGGATATTAGGAAGAAACAGCAGTGAGGGCAGTACAAGCCCTCCATCACCCAGGTCTCAGCCAAGACAAATCCCTAATGCTCCAGAGAGACAGAGCCTGGAGGGGGATGGAACAAACAGGGACACAGAAACCTCACCATGGATCAAAAAGAAGCACAAGGTAAAATGCAAGGAATCCATTCTAGCTGCTGAAATATAAACTATAAATAAAAAGAAGAAAAAATAATCAAAAGTCCTTGTTCTTCCTCAGACCCATTTGAGGATCCCATATTACTCATTTTCTAATCCAAAACCAAATAAAATCATTCCTTTCCTGTTCTATAAAATGTATATAGAATTCCTACTCTGAAAATGTTTCATAACTGCACTATTTTGGTAGGTAAAGTCTGTCCTTATAGTGACCCTCCTAAATTCTCCTAATTTCAAATTTAAGACCTATTTCCAATTAATTATTAACCCTCTTCATCTCACAGCCCTTTTGGCCACTATCCTGATAAGAAACAAGGGCACTTTAAGCCATCACTTCTCTGCACAGCTGAGTCACTTTAGTGGGCAATCAATACAAGTTTAGAAAAGCCAATAGTCTTCCTAAAGTACATTGATATTGAGTAATCCTGGGAATCATTATGGACTGATTTAATAATATTAATACTGATCTTAATAAACACATTTGGAGAGATAACAAGATCTAGAAATGTGCAAAACCACCTCTCCTAACAAACACGAGGTAATCTCACTGGCAATTAGTGTCCTAATTACTGCTCACCTGCCGTGACCTTTGCTGACTCAGGTGCTTCTCCTCCCCACACTGCCTGTCTCACCTCCTCAGGCTTATCATTTGCACCTGATGACCTGCAAGAAAATTCTGATTAGCACTGCCCCACCAGGCTGCCTCAAGAGCCTGCCTGTGCAAGAGAGCCCAGGCAGCTACAAGGAGCTCCTTGCTGTAGCAGGGAGCTGTGTGACTTTGTCTCCCTTTTTTCACTGGGACGACATCCCACGATACAGAGTTACATGTAAAGCCACACAAGGAGCGATGAGCAGGTGTGTGCTCCTCTCCCAGCTTCAAGGGGATTTCAGTTATAAACTCACAGGGCTGGCGATTGTTGAAGGCAGTTAACAGCACAAACTGTGCTGTGAGGGCTTTTGGAACAGAATCATAAAATATTCTGAGTTGGAAAAGACCCACAACCATCACCAAAGTCCACCTCCTAGCCCAGGCACAGGACAACCCCAAGAATCTCCCCCATCACAAAAGGTGATTGGCCCAGTGACTAGAACATCAAGTTGGAATTAAACAATTTTTCTTCTTTATGCAAAAACACCACCCAAGAAGCCAGAAACAAGTCTGCAGAGGTTGCTATTTTAACCTCTCAGCTGTTCCACCTCAAAGCATCCAGTCCCGGTACCCCACAGGGTGTACCGAGAGCCAGTGATGGGCTGGCACCGAGCCCGTCCCTGCCGCTCCCACCCTCACGGCCACCCACCCACACCCATCCCACAAGCCGCCTGCCCAGGCGGCTCCCCTGCCCCGCCACCCCCGGGGCACCCAAACACAGCCCCACCGGTTCCACGCCACTCGAGACGGTGAAGCGACGCCTCA
>JAHLSL010000013.1:2378347-2392611 GCA_025920805.1 Petroica traversi | reverse complement strand
TCGCGCTGGAAGCCGCCGCCATCGGGCTCTCCCGGGAGCGGGAGCGGGCCCTGGATTACTACGGGCTGTACGACGAGCGCGGCCGCCCGTACAGCTACCCCATCGTGGCCGAGGAAGACCTGATGCCGGAGGATGACCAGAGAGCCACCCGCAACCTCTTCATCGGCAACCTGGACCACAACGTGTCGGAGGTGGAGCTGAGGCGCGCCTTCGAGAAGTACGGCATCATCGAGGAGGTGGTGATCAAGCGCCCCGCGCGCGGCCAGGGCGGCGCCTACGCCTTCCTCAAGTTCCAGAACTTGGACATGGCGCACCGGGCCAAGGTGGCCATGTCGGGCCGCGTCGTGGGCAGGAACCCCATCAAAATCGGCTACGGGAAAGCCAACCCCACCACCCGGCTGTGGGTGGGGGGCCTCGGCCCCAGCACCTCCCTGGCCGCCCTGGCCAGGGAGTTCGACCGCTTTGGCAGCATCAGGACTATTGACTACGTGAAGGGCGACAGCTTCGCTTACATCCAGTACGAGAGCCTGGACGCTGCCCAGGCCGCCTGCGCGCAGATGAGGGGCTTTCCCCTGGGCGGGCCGGAGAGGAGGCTCCGAGTGGATTTTGCCAAAGCTGAAGAGACCAGATACCCGCAGCAGTACCAGCCCGCGCCGCTCCCCGTGCACTACGAGCTGCTGGCTGACGGCTACAGCCGGCACCGGAGCCTGGAGCAAGACTTGAGGGTGCGGGATAGGACTCCTCCGCACCTCCTGTACTCGGACAGAGACAGGAGCTTTGTGGAGGCAGACTGGGCCAGCCCTGCCAAAAACGCCGAACGCAGGAACAACCTGGAGAGCTACAGCCGGTCCGTGCGCAGCCGGAGCGGGGAGCGCTGGGGCAGCGACGGCGACCGCAGCGTGCCCAAACCGTGGGAAGAGAGGCGGAAACGCCGGAGCCTTTCCAGTGACCGCGGCAGGACTACTCACTCGCCTTACGAGGACAGAAGCAGGACAAAGGCCAGTGGGCCAGCTCTAGACCGCAGCCCTGACAGGGCTCGCAAGGAGAATCACACTACAGAACCCGGATCCGAGAAGGAGCAGAGCAACTCCCTCCAGAACAATCGTCACGCGGCCGAGGAGAAACCCCATCGCGAGCCGGCCGATGCTCCCCAGCCCAAAAAAAGGGACAGCGAACGCAATCATCGAACTGGTGAATCGGAATCAAAAACTCACGAGGAGCCAAAATCTGAGACCAAAAAGCTAAAGAATTTATCAGAATATGCTCAGACACTGCAACTCGCTTGGAATGGGCTTCTTGTGCTAAAAAACAGCTGCGTCCCCACCTCTATGCACATCCTGGAGGGAGACCTGGGTGTCATCAACGGACTCCTCAAAGACCATTCATCCGGCGGGAAGTTGACGCAGCTCAAAATCGCTCAGAGACTTCGGCTGGACCAGCCCAAGCTGGATGAAGTCACCCGGCGCATCAAACAAGGCAGCCCCAACGGCTACGCCGTGCTCCTGGCCACCCAGTCCGCCCCGGCAGGGGCAGGGGCCGAGGGGACCTTCCCTGTGGTAGAGCCTGGCTTGCAGAGACGGCTTCTCAGGAATCTGGTCTCCTACTTGAAACAGAAGCAGGCTGCTGGGGTTATCAGCCTGCCCGTGGGAGGGGCGAAGGGCAGGGACAGCACAGGCATGCTTTACGCGTTCCCTCCTTGCGAGTTCTCTCAGCAGTACCTCCAGTCAGCACTAAGGACATTGGGGAAGTTAGAAGAAGAACATATGGTGATAGTTATAGTCAAAGACACTGCCTAGCCCACACTGTCTTTTCAAATTCCATGTTTTCTTTGTGTGTCACACAGCCCAGTTGTTTTTAAGGCTGATCATTTTGGTTGAGGCTCAAAACACCTTGACCAAAGTGGTAAGATTTTTAGTTTCTAATTAATTTTAATACCTATAATATCTATTAAAATTTTAAATAGAGCCCATTTTATTCGTTTTTAATATGTGACACTGTCCGCTGTTGTTCTGTATTTTTATTTTTTAACTGTATGAAAAGTTGTCAGTAAAGCCTTGTTCACTGATGGATTTCTAAACTTGTGCGGTATCCGAGTTCTTCTGGCCCAGGAAGGGTGAGTTCCCTGTGCTGGCAAGAGGAGCCAGGCCAGGCGAGGCCCCAGCCCAGTTCAGTTCCTCAGATCCCAACCTTGAGCATTTCCTTCATCTTTATTCCTGTCCTTCAAGGTGGGAGGGGAAGGGGTGGGGATTCTTTGTGCTGTATCAGAGACTGGAAGGCTGGTTCTCTATTTTTTTTTTTTTTGTCCTGTTTGGTTTTTATTTTGTAAATTTGAGTCTGGATGCTTTGCTGTTGAGTCTCTATTTGAGGATAGAAGCTTGCCAGGAAGGCAGCTACCAAGGAAGCAAATCCTGATAAAGAATAAAAGTGTTTTTCATATGCACCAAAAAATTAGTTGATACTTGGCAAAAAGTTTGCTGCTAAGGAGTGGACCCTGTATTCACGTTGGTTGAGGTTTGACATGTCTCAGTCATAGAAGTTCTTGGATAAAACAAAAAAGGTTTGACACTCCCAATTTTTATAAAAGGAAAAACAGGCAGAAAAAAAAAGTGATTTCAGGGGGGCCCTCTTGGGCCTCTATTAGATGTGGACAAGCCAGGGTCATGAAGGTGTTTGGTGAGCTGGAGGTGCCCATTTGCAGTCAATCATGTTGTACTACCTGGAATCCTTTATTGAAAGAGAAATGGCAAATTTTCTTTTTTTCTAAAGTTTAAATTCGTTTGCAGGCTTACAAAAATAGAGAGAAATGTGTCTGGCTGGCTGAGAATGTGTTATGTTACCACAGGTGACCAGTAACAGAGGAACCACCGGAGATCAAAATCTAAGCTTTAGAACACGATGGATCCATCACCTTTGCTGTCTGTGGTATGAGGTGTTTTTTTTGGGAGGCCAGACCCTCTGAGTGCTCAGCAATGTAAGGATGTGGTAATGAGTCCAAGTTGGAGTTAAAATCCATGTTGTTCTGTTTGGGGATATTTTTATTTTTGAAAATGATGCCTGTAGATTTTAGGAGACTTACAGAAAATTGTGTGGGATTAAAAATGGTACATTTTAAAGTTTCTTTAGATTTGCAGGTGGTTTTTTGTTCTCATGGTAAGCAAGTGAACAAATTCGTGGGAGAACCAGACTTACCTTGCACCAATCTCTGTGACCTAGCAACTCACTGAAGGCTTCCAAAAGCCCTTCTAAAACTCCGCTCTCAGGTATGATCAGTGTCACAACCTCCTTAGCAGGGAGCATAACTCAGTCTAATGATGCTTTTATTTTTCACTTTTTAACCCTGCAGGGCTAGGGGCATCATCAGCTGATGATGGGTTATTAATATCAACAAGTCTGGGTTGGTTTCTCGAGGTTGGGGGGGTTACATTTCACTTGATGCATCTTCCATACCCCAGAAAATCATTCTGTCCTGAAGCGCCCGAGTGCAGCTGCGAGGCCGGGGCAGGGTGTGGTCCGTGCGGTGCAGGCACGGGTCAGAGGAGAGCTGAACGCTCCTGTGGGAGCAGCCGGGCTCCGGGAATGTGCTGTGGGAGCAGAGGGGCACTGCCCGCAGCAGCCAGGCTGCACTGGTGGCACTGAGCTGCCCTGCTTTCACACGGGTGTGGGGACACCGACTCCCCCCCGGTGACCGAGTCCCCCGTGCTGCTGTAAGGCAGCAGTGCCAAATCTCAACAATTGCAACGGTTCGGTGTTATCTGAAACCAAGCGCTATTAAATGCCCCTCATGGCCGGGCCCGGAGCGATTAGAGCCTTTTGTGGGAGTATCCTGCCTTGTCTGGCAGCCTGAGGCACTGAGGTGGTGTCAGGACAAGTGCCCGCCTGAGCTGCAGGTCGTAGTGCTGTGGCCTGGCCTTGGGTGTTATGGTGTGTGAATGTTAGGAAAGAGAAGGAAAAAAAACCCCAGTAAATTATAAAAGCTGCAGCTGTTTGCTGGCAAAGCCAAGGAACAGCCAAAAATGCCCCATCTCCCACTTTCCTTGTGGAATAAGTAAATAATAATAATGTAAGGTTCGTTAGAAGAAAAAGGTTGTGTAAGATTCGAATGATGGGATTTCTGTTCCCAGAGAGGTGACTGATGGTTGTGAGCAGGTGAGGCCAACAAATCTCCCTCCTACCAAATTTAACACGGAAAAAGGAGAATTGGGAGTTAAGGAAAAAACACCTGGGGGAGAAGCAGCAGCATCCCCCTGACACGATGCCCTGAGCCTTCCTTGCTGCCCAGCAGGCAAGGGAGCCACACCATGGTTTAACAGACTGTGCCAAGGCCAGAGACACCATCCCATTGCTTTCCAGATGCATCCAGGCTGATTCCAAGAGGAACAGGCCTGAAAAGGGGTTGGCAGTTACAACAAAATATATCTGGACCTTAGAGCATCAAAGACTTGGGCCTTAAACTGGGATGGGCAGCAGTTCTGGGGGGAAGATATGGGGAGTGGGAGGCCTGAACCCCTGGGTGGTGCTGGAAGGTGCTGGGTAAGGCCATGCTGTGGGTTGTTTTTGGGAGGATGGTGCCTTTCAGCCTGGTACAATGGGGCAGTAAGGTGATCATGGCAGGATGATGAAGCCTGGCTCCTTGGGGTGATCTGACACTCTAAGGGGTGTGAGATGGTGAGTGGGCTGGGCTGAGTATTAGTGCTTAGCCTGAGCTACCCCATCTTTTATTCTGAACACCCATTCAGCAAACATTTTGTCTTACAAGGCCTCTTTAACAGCAGTTGCTGGCTGTCTTTCCTGCTGAACCAGGGATGAGCTCTGGACATGCTCTGAGCAGTGCTGAGGAGCCTCAGTCGCCACCCTTAGCTACAGCTGGTGAGGTTTGTACCCTGCTCTCCCAGCCCTGGTCTGTGGGAGGTTTGTTAACCCCTGTCCTGCAGGGATGTGCTGCTCTTCCCAGGGTGCTGGCAGGGCATTCTACAGGCTGTGCTCATGGAAGGTGCTGCAGTGCACCCAATGAGCCAAGCAGGTCCGACAGGAGAGCACAGCCTGTGCTGGGCTCTGCTCACATCCTTCCTTGCTCCCCTGTGCTGCAGAGAGGTGGGAATGTGTCTTGGCCAGCTGGCAGGACATTTAAATCTCCTTCCATCCCCTAAGCCAGGGCCTGTAACTGCTGCAGAGAAGAAATACTGTATGGCACCACATCAGCCACGTGCTGTGAGTATTCCAGAAGATTACAGGATTCTTTCCAAGCAACATGCTTTTAAATAGATTAAATCATGATGCCAGGCTGGCAGGTGATTTTCCAAATGCTGAGAATTCTCCCCATCCCAAGCAGCTGCAGAATTACGGCCTGACAAAAACAAAATAATCTCTGCTAGTCTCCAGTTCTGAACCCCACCTTGCACCCAGGTTGGTGCAGTCACCTGTTCCCCAGCACTCTGCAGTGAGACCCCCATGCTAAGGCAGTGGCACAGGGTGCAGGCAGCTTCCCAAGGTGTGCATTTAACTTCAGGGAGGCCAGGCCTGCCCAGGACAGGGTCTAGGGGGGGCTGCCTCAGCAGTTTTGGGGGTGACCTGTAGGCCCTGCCTCCTTCCCAGGGTAAGGCCCAAAGCCACTCCCTTTGGCTCTGTTCAGTGGAGTTAGGGCAGCCGTGGGAGGGGAGGAAGGCTCATGTACTTACAGCACCTCAGGTTCCAGTCAAATGCATACACAGGAGCTCCATCCCACCTCTTTGGTTCTGTCTCACAAAACTAGCTGGTAAATTTCTCCAAAATAGCCAGGCCCATACCAGCAGCAGATGCAGCCAATTACAGCTGGGGTATAATGCCAGAACAAGATATGGACATCTGGCACTGCATCTCCCTGGCAGTAGTAGCTGAGTATGTGCTTTATTTTGTTTCTTCCTCCTGAGCTGCACATTTTTCCACGGTGAAGCTGGGTAGGATGGTTTCTGATAAGGCAGAGGCTACTTCCTCAGCTCTTGGGTGGCATATCTGATTTTCAATCCCCTCATTTAATCAGAATGCTGCTCCAATTGCTGGTCTTAAATGCTGTAGTAATCACTTGTTCATCTTTATCGACTCTGTAGGGTACAATTATCCATTATAAGATGCAGCAGAACCTTTCTTTTTAATTATTAACAAGCAGCCCTGGGTAAGTGCATTAAGTAGATGCAATGCTAGAGGGAACAAAAGCTATCCCTTCTTTCATTTAAAAAGGAAATCTTTCCTCTTCAAGCTGTAAGACCTTGAGCCTTAGTTGAAATGAGCAGTTCTTGGTGGAAAGCTGGTTGTAGTGTCAAGGAATGTGAAATCTCCAGTTCCCTGTTCTGCCTCAAACCCTGTTCTGGAAGTGGCCAAGACAGAAACAGTTAAAAGGTGAGTGGATGTTACCTGAACACCTGGGAATAAACAGCACAGTCGTGGCCTTGTCCAGGCAAGCAGTGAGCAGTCCCCTGCCAGCTCTGAGCACAGGCCCAAGCTGAGCAGCTGCTGCTGCACTCTGAAGTCAAACACTCCACTGCCATTTCTTCCTCTTGTCATGCCCCAACACAAGTACCTGGTTTGCCCTCTGCCCCGCAGCCACAGGGCAGCCTGGGCAGTGCCAAACCACAGGAGGAAGCTGGTGCTGCTCCCAGCTCCTGGCACAGCCTGGGAGATGGGGAATTCCCTTCCTGAACCGCAGAGTGGACACTCCAGAGCACCTCCCCACACAAGCACAGCCCAGCTCCAGTGACCTCATCCAGCTCCCACTCAGTGTGGTGAGGATGCCAACGAGAATTCCAGGCTGCCAGGCAACCCCAGGGATCAGACTGGCACCCACAGCCACCGTGCCATGGCCATGCTGTGCTCTCAAATCCCCTCTTTTGTTTCCTTGGCTCTTCCTTACTGCAGCCAGGTTCCAGCTACACCTGGCTGCTCTCAGCCCAGCCCTGCAGGCACATGGAGCACTGCTTTTGCATGGCTACAATTCACAGCCATACACACCGACAGGATTTGTATTTAATTTTTTAATAAATACACTTTACATTAAAGAAAAAGGCCTTCAATTTGCAGTTTCCACACAGAGGGCAAGAGGGACCAAAAAAAAAAAAAAAAAAAAAAAGGAAAGAAAGAAAGATTAAAAAACTTGAACCACAAAGGGCAGAGGGGAGAAAAAGGGCTCAAACTTCAATCCCAGATTCCCATGTCTTCAGGAATGCCAGGCTCTGACTAGGCCCAGCTAGGATTTCAGCCTCCCACTAGAGCTGGTACCACAGCGCAAATCTACATTAGCAAACACCCCAGGGGCTCTTCCCTGGAGGACAAAAGCAACTGGAACACACTGGTGCATTAGCAGGTGTAACACCTGTAGTTCTTCTTTTTAAAAAATAAAATCATATTTAAAATAAAAATATTCTCACTCCTCAACAACATTAGAAACCATGATCCTCTTATTTCACTTAGTAGTTGCATAAATTTTAATTTCTTTTTATTTTAAACAATTTTTCTCCCCAAACCTACCCCATGGTAACAAGGTACTACAGGAATACAAAGGTCTCCCCTCTTTACTAGAACACTTGCCTTTTTTTTTCTTTTTTTCTTTTTTTATAAAACTATTTCTGTTCTTTAGGAAAGAACTTTATACAAAGAAAATATATTGTGAAATATCTTCAGAAGTTTCCTTGAAGAGTCATCTCAGCCCAAAATAAAAAATAAAAAAAAAAAAAAAGGCAGAGAGAAATGAGGCCTAACCCCAGGTCTCTTTATTGAGACTTAGCCCCGAGCCTCAAACTGACTCAAACCAACAGAGTGGATCAGCAGGAGATCCTCAGGTTTTCCCAGGAAAAGCAGGGCTGGGGTGCTCAGAGTGGGTTTCCAATTTGGTCTCTGGTCTCCTGTTGGGAAGGGAGCACCTCCTGCTGCCCACACCCCACCCTGCAGCTGCTCCTCACTCGTTCAGGGACAGGATGATGTCGTCCTCCAGGTCAGAGTTATCGGAGCTGTCGGCTGCAAAGGAGACACTGAGTTATGTTTGGTTTGTGGCACAGACACTCACCCAGGCACAGGAGATGGTCACCCCTGCCCCAGGCTGCAGCTCCCAGGGCACACACAGAGCCAGCAGCATCAGTGCTCCAAACCACTCAAAAGCAGCTAGGAAATCTGCACCAGAGCTTTCCTTCCCTGCTTCAAAGAGCGGCTCGAGGAGAGCAGCTTTAGCAAGTGCAGTTCCTAGGAGCTGGCAGGTTTGTCCCCTGACAAGGTGGGGAGGGCACCAGCAGAGAGCTGCCTGCACAACTTCCTGTGCACAACAAAGGACAACAGCTCTTTACACCAGAGGCTGCACAGATATGGCAGCTCCACCAGCCTGGCCCCTGTGTGATGTGCACAGGGTAATTCCTTATGCAGTGAGCTGGACCCCACTGCAGTGGAAGCAATGCACACATTCCCAACTAGAACCTTCCTCAGTAACTCAAAGGTTTCTGTAATGAATTTAACTGCAGGTCACTCACTAAAGGTGACCTGCAAGTTGTGCTTTTCTTGGTTTTCTTCATTGTACAGAATAAAGACATGAAGGATTTACCAGAAGCAGTCACACACACATACACACACTTGCTTTTTATCTTAAGTTTTAAGATCTCTCCTCCCTCAGTTGTGCAAGAGGGAAGTGGTAGCAGCTCTGGCAGCAGGAGGGCTCCTGCCTTACCTTAGAGGTGATGTTGGCTCTTTTTCATATGCGAATTCATTGGATGAAGCAGATAACTGGGTGTTAAAAATAGTTAAAAAGAAAAAAAAAGGAAAAAAAAAAAAAGACACCAAGACTTCCACTTAGCCAGCTCAGCAATGGTAGATCTCTAAAATGCCTATTAAAGTAAGAAAGACCTTCTGGAAGGTTCACCCCTTCTCAGATGCTATCCTTAGAGAAAAAAAGAATCACAGGCAAGCAGAGAGGGCACAAACCCTTTCCCCCAACCCTTCTCCCTGAAGATCAGCCTTTCCACTAGATCAGCAAGGGATGCTCCATCTCACCATCCATCAGACTGAGCCTAAGCTGAGGGGTCATCAGTGCTCCCAGAACAGCCACACTGGGGAGCTGGAAAACACCAGCCAGTGCTGCAGCAGCTACACTTACACAGGAAGAGGGAAAGAAGCACAAGCAAGATGAAAATCCAGAAACTCTGGAGAAGAGAAGCTGGGAAAGTTGGAGTTTTGGGTGTTTTTTGTTGTTTTCTTTTTTAACCCCAGAGGAAAGCTTTGAGAAAGGATCTCCTCACTCTTCCCCATTTTACCACACAACCTTCCAGCTCTATATCTGCAAGTAAACCCTGACTGCAGTTAACTGCTTGGCATAGTTAGTTTGCACAGACCTGCCTGGAAGTTGCCATTTTGGATTAAAGAATAAAAGAGGAATCAGAATCAAGAGTCAGCCATGCTGCTTGGTGAGAACTCCATGTATTTCTTCCATCCTATGTCACATGTGCATTTCAGATATTATACCCAGCCAGCCAAGGAACAAGCTCTTGAAAGACCTGCACGATGCATGAAGTGCTTTAACAAACAGATCTGATGTCCCCAAGGTGGTAACAAAGGAGAGGAAGACAAATTCATACTTAAAAGGTTCTCCATGGATTAGTTTTAAAAAGGAATTAGAACCTCATCTAAAGCACAAGGCACCAATGTCACTCAATGCCCTGTTTCAATTGTTCTCTGAATTATTTTGCTTTGAAAAACTCACTGTATGTTACAGGGGTTCACCCACAATACAGCAAGAATCTAAATGCAGCCCATGCCTCAGATCTGTACTTGCTACACTGGCAGCATCTTTACAACTTTGAATTCTGGAACAAGCAGAAGCAGACGAAAATTTTAATTGCTCTTTGCTGGGTGGGAAACAGAAAGAAGTCAGATGAAGTCCCAGAGAAGCTGCCACAGAAAACCACTCATCGAACTCATCAAGGACTGTGCATGCATCAGCCTGGCAGAGTTGCACTCCATGCTCTGAGCTCCCAAAACTGCTGCTAAGCAAGCCAACAGCCACAGGATGGGCTGGTTGCAGCTCCAAAGCCATACCAGATCTAAGTTCTCCTCAAGTGGCTCCATCCATAAATTATGTACAGATGTGGCCACTTCATATCACAATACTCTGCAGAGCCCACCTAAAATTCCTGTCAAGCAGCACCTGGTTTGTACCAGGAAGAGTTATTGAAATGGCCTGAACATCCTGGCCATTCTGCCCCTTGGACATTCCAAGGTACAGCAGCCCAGGTTCTCCCTGAAGAGCTTCTGGCCCTGCATTCCCTGAGGAAAAACAAGTGGAGTTGTGTGATGAAGATCCCCCCCCACTACTAGGACTCCCTGTACCCAAACTGTTGCACTGCAAGATGTTATCACTGAGCTGTGCAAATATCCCATATGGCCATGGAGTATAAACCTATTTCCTTCCAGAGAACAGCAGAATGACCTCACAGAATAACTCTGGCAAACTAATGTGGCCACATCCTTAAAAATAACTGAGCTACGTAGCCACAGAAGACACGGACGAGTCTGTCAGACACATCAGTGCCAAAGAGGAGCCTGGCATGCTTCATCCTCCAGCACACTGGCAGGGAAGATTGATGTCAGAGCTGACACAGGAATCAAACTTTTATTGCTGCAGGACTTCAAACACCTTGCACACTGGAACTACTCATCCTTACCAACCTTGTAACTTAAGGTAATTATATTATATCCATTTTTACAGCTTGAAAATTAAAAATAGCAAAGTGTTTTGGCTGCACATACTCAATAATTGTGCTGCAGAAACAGGAACAGAATCTGGTGTCACAAATCCCAAGCCTGATGCTATCTTTCCTACTCACCTTTCTTGTGAAGCGTTTTTTCCAAATTTTATTGCTGCATAAAAAGGTCAGACCTTTGTTTCCTACACACACATGCACATACACTTCATATTTTCAAATCACTGTACTTGTGGAATGCCAGCAAAAGAGAACTACTTAAATTGTATCCCAAAAGTTATGTTAGCTTCAGCATAGTCAAATAAAGGAAGTGAAGTCAGAAATACCACCTTGGCTTGCACTTTAAGCAATTACAAAAGAGAAAGAACAGAACCTTGGATCAAAAGTGCTTCTCTGTCCTTAGAGGCTCATGTGAGGCAGGGAGGACAGTGAGGTAACAGTTAAACCTGTGTCCTCTTGAAGGGCAGGACAGGCCAGCAATCAGACAAAACTTCTTCACATGGAGTTCTCACACACACACACACCTGGAAGAAAGGAGATAGCTCCTTTTCCAAAATGCACAGTTGTTCTCTCACATAAGAGTTGTTTTTACCAGCAGACTACTGAGAGAAGCCCCAAGTGAACATGATGATGGCCTGTCACTCACACCAGCAAGGGACAAGTCAGTTAAATTATTTCAGGGGAAGTTTAGATGTTGCCTCTTTGTCAGGACCTTAAGCAGCAGACAAGGTCACCAAGGTGGGCACACACTTACTATCTCCAAGAATCAGCTCAACTTCCTCATCAGCATCAGAATCTTCATCTTCACCCTCATCTCCCTCTTCCAGGAGGTTGGCAATCTCCTCATCATCGGAGGGAGAAAAGTCATTTTCTCCATCCTCACCAGCATTCTCGTTGTTCTCATCCTCCTCCAGCTCAGCCTCCAGCAGCTGGTCTGTATCTAGCTCATCAAGGTCATCTGTGTCGTCATCATCTTCATCATCATCTTCTTCCTCTTGCTCCTCTTCCTCCTATAAAGACAGCAAAAACAGTCCATTGCAGACATTAACATAAATGTAAAATGGAGTAACAGTAATTAAAGTAAACCTATAGTTTTCACTTCTCCCCATATCCAGACATGAGTCATTGAGAACACTCCCATCACCCATGTAAGCACTCTCTCCACAGCTTCCGAGCATCACACATGCCAGATCACCTGCAGACCTGCACAGTCTTAGCTGCAAAATGCTGGTGCAAGCAGGTACCATTGGCTCAGGCTCCTCTCCAGGACTGGCCACCAACACATGGGCACCACAACGCACCCTTGAGAAGGACATGCAGTAAGACCTGTTAATCCATGGCAAACTGCTTTAGTTTCAGCAGGACCAAAACCTCCACTTGACATCAAACCACATGCATGTCCAGTCTCTGTCATTCCCATTTGGATGAGGTGCAAAATGTAAGGAAAGATACTTTTAGCCTAAGCCAATCCCTGCATCACTCAGCTTCAGATGACAGAACTGTTTAAGGCAGCTCAGAAGTCTCATCTTTGGTATTTACCTGTGGATCAAGATCTTTATCAAACCGTAAGAATTTGCATTCAGTAAAGCAATCGAATTCCTCGTTGCACAGATGAAACCCAGAAACCTGTGAGTAGTGGATAAGACTGAGTGGAAGGAGCTGGAACAGTTTTACCCTTCTTCCAGACAAACTGCCATCACAAGCCAAGCTCCAGGACTGAAAGAAAAGCTTCAATCCACCTTCACATCTCCTCAGGCCCAGCCTGTTTCTCTAACGAATACTCTCAACTCATTCACTTCTAATTGCCCCTTTGTTTTTGGAGAAGACACATTTTGCAAAATTAGGAAGCAATTAAAACAGATCTCTAACAACCCACTTCAAGGGTTTCTTTGGTCCTCAAGCTCAGCACACACCCACTGAGCTGTTTAGACTGCTGCATTTTCAGATCTAAAGGGACAGAAGAAAGACCTTTACTGTCATCTCCCCAACCTACTTTTTTTTTTTCAGTCAGTGCTATAAAAAACCACCACACCCACACAAATCCAACATCTGTCACAGGCAAGAGAAAGAAGAAAAGCCAAAAAGCCTGAGTAAATTGTATTGTTTCTTCACTTACAAAAGGCAGCCAAGTCTACACTGCTGACCAGAAGTGTTGTGTTATTAAATGCAGATTAAAGTATAAAAGCAATGGTTTGCTACATACAGTTTCCTTTATGAAAGAGTTTATATTAAATATAAAATTTAAACCTACCTGTATTAAAGCCTGTGCATATTCTAAGCAATTACAACTTTACTTTTAGTCAATGAGTCCTCAAACAAATACACATAATTGTATACACACTGGGAGAGGAAATATCTTACTTGCAGTTCACAGCTTTAAACTGCAGTGCCCTACTGAGTATAATTTTCCATAAAATACACTGAATTTAATAGAGAAACTTTGCCTTAATAATTTGCATTTATTTTTGTTCTATGGAGTATCTGCAGAGAGACCAGCGTCTTAAATTTTATTACTCTATTCAGAACTGAAAAGCTGATTAAATACTGAAGAGGTGGGAGAGTTTATTTTCCTTCTTCAGTGTCTAAACAACTTTGAAACAATTTATTTGAAAATCTTGGAAAAACTAAACCAACTTTCTCAGAATCTGGAGATAGACACACCTACAGATATTAGGAAAAAGGTATGTTGTCTACAAGATTCATTTAGAATCCATGTAGGTAAAAATTGAAGGATTCTGAAATAAGTTAGGTCCCCTCTTCATTTCTTCATCTGTGGAATTTCTGGAACTATTTTTTTCTAAATATCTAGTCCACAAGGACTCAAAATGTCAAAACTACTAAATTTGATTATGTTTCATATGTAATACATTTCCTGGAAATTGAATTACTGTTTCATCAACATTCTAATTCAAGCTTAAGGCAAGGCATTTATACCAATATCACCCTTCAAATACAGGAAGAAATGAAATATAATTTTATAGAGCTAGAAGTCCCTTCAGGCTGACAAGGGTAAGAGCCAAATTACACAGAAAGGTTGTACATTTAGCTGCAAATTAACTTCAAAGGGTTGTATCAACCAGTGAAGAAAAAATAATTTGTGAAAATACAAACAGAAGAACTGAAATGTTTCCACTTTTGCAGTTTAAATTCCTTAATTTGAAATTGGTGATTAGAGTCAGGCCACATTCATATAAACAACACCTAAGAACAGTAAGATGAGATCAAAATTATACCTGTCCTTGGTAAAACAGGAAAGTGTGTAACTCATGCTACAAGAAATCCTGTGTGGGGATGTGACACACACAGTGATGTCCTTACAGAGCTGCAGGGGTGACACGTGACAAGGTTCAAGAGGAGCATCTTCATCAGTGAGGAGGAAACCTTGTCACGTTTTAAAGAACCCAAACACCACTTGGACACTGTGAAGCTTCTGCTAAGCCCCAGGCAAATAAATTCTGCCTCAGCTTGTGAGCTGTGCAGGCCCAGCACAGCATTCCCGGCTGCAGCAGAGCCTGGGGACAGCTCTCAAAACAAATCCCCCGAGCTCTGCTCCCA
>JAHLSL010000013.1:2338681-2378337 GCA_025920805.1 Petroica traversi | reverse complement strand
CCAAACAAAGCACCCCGAGCTCTGCTCCCAAACCCAGCCCCTGGGACTCAGAGCTGGGAAAGGGGTCAGGGAGTGCCAGGTGCAGCCTAACACCACCTCATGTAAGTGATATTCAGGCTGCTCATGAAGACCCAGGATGAATCTCCACGAGACAGCACAAGGGATCCCTACACAAACAGGCACACCTTCCCCAAGGACTCAAAAAAGCACTCTGAGTAAGGGCAGAGAAAAAAATCCTTGTGCCACATCACAAGGGAAGACAAGACAGCTATTCCAAACCAATCCAGGTTTGTGTAAGAAAAAATTTAGAGCTGTAATAATACAAGAAAATCTGGACATAAACTTACAGAATCAGAAAAGTTGATTACACAGCAAAGGATTATCTTGAGATCATCTCAAAGCAAATTACTGGTAAATTAACTCTACTGCCAGTTTGCTTCCAGAAAGCAGAGTAGATTTGTTCAATGAATTTATCATTTATAAACCCCCAAAGGAAAAAAAAAGAAACAATATCCCCTAAAGGAATGGAAGACACTGGGGTGGCTGCACTGGAACAAAGAAACCTGCTTGACCTAACTCTTTATATTGCCAGTTTTTACAGCCGTTTCAGAGCTTAATAAATACCCTTTGCACTTGTTCAATCATTATGTTTTCTGCCATATTGTTCTTTGATGCTTGTTGGCACACACTTCATAAGCTTTCATCATCACAGAATTTCTTACCATTCCCCTTTACCAATCATCTTGCACATACAAAATTCACAAATTCATCTCTTTTGGGGAGCAAAGCTCACTGATATTTGACATACTCACTCACGGGTGTTCATCTATCAAAAATCATTCAAAGGCTCAGGAAACCCCCAGTATTTCGCTTATTCAAACTGATACAAAATACATGTAAGCTAAGCAGAACTTTAACTTCTTGATTTTAACATATTTCTGTAATGTATTCAACACTAAATTAGTGTACGTACAAAGATCTTCCAGGAAGTCTGACTTACAGCACTGCAGATCTGCAGTGTATAAAAATAGACCAGCCTGCTTTTAAGTACCCTCAAGACATTTTTATAGAGCTTTCTTACATTTCTTAAATGCAAAAATTTTTTATGAGCACGTGACCAGAATTTGACTTCTCCACGGCAGATCACACAATCTCTCAAATTTACACTAGGTAGGCCTTTAGTTGCCAAAGGAAGACCCCACGGGTCTTTTTCAATTGTTGATATATGGGTTGGAAACTTTGATTCAGTTTTGAAATCTACAGGTCACTGATTTTCTGCTTATTTGAAATGGTTTCAGCTGTTACAAAACGCTTCATCTGTTCGTCTCGCACCTCATTGACTTTTTCTTCCTCTACTAGGAGCTGATTCACAGTGCAAAACCAAGCAGCACATCAATAGTTCTGCCCAGCTTCCTGGGTCTGCTCCATGAGCTCCTTCCCCAGCTCCTGCTCATCTCCCATCAGCACCTCCAAGGCAGCACCTCTCACCTCCAGCTGCTTTCCAGCAACACCACCTTTGAAAATACAATCTCTATTGCACCTCTCAGTCTGAATCATGCTAGATGATATTACTCTAACTATTCTTATTTCCATCTGCCATTTCTCTCCCTGCAGAACAATTAATCCCATGTTAGTAAAGCTTTTCCCACTACTTCAAATGTTCCAGCTCATATTTAATTCACTTCTGGCTACTTGCAGCCAAGTCAAATTATCTGTTGGTAACATCTGCTTCTAGCAGCTGTTTATTTCATCTAGGTTTGTTCTCTTTCTAAAGAAATTAATGTTTCCCATAGTCTCACTATTTTGGACAATTTATTTGCTTTTGCAAGAAACAGGCTACTGAAATACTTCACCCTCCTTCCCCAAGTTTCTACTAGAGCAAATTTATAACTTCAGTAATCTGATCCCTTCCATATTATCAGCATTTTTTTAATTACTGCCTATTTCCAGGTTTGGGAAGGGGCTTTGTTCTCATAAAAAAGGACACATGATCATTGTTCAAATACAAGTGTACTGAAGAATGTTTCACCCAGAGAAGTAAGTCTCTCCTTGTTCTAGTAATTTATCTTTCTCCACAGACAATCCCCTTGTCATATCTTCTGACAATTGTAGTCTTTGTTGGGAACCATGTTGGTACTTTCTTGGCCTTTGCTATGCAGTTCCCAAGAGTGACAATGTCTGGTTTTCAGTCAGTTATGAGTTTATATCCAATTCCTCCCCCCCCAACCAGTTCTTAACACTCCTGGACAATGCGTAGTGGAAAAAGCTTAAATATAGCAAACAGACTTCTTGGTCAAGCATGTAAGGAATTTCACATTCTAGATTACCTAGTGTCCATTCTTCCCCTCAGCCAGTAAAAACCCACTTCCTATTCGGTACCATTAAATTAATTTTAAGTATTCATCTCCTTCACATTACAGGGCTGCACCTACTTTTACCTTCTTGGCTGCTTCAGGGTTAGAATTTCTACTTCTTCATAGCTATTAGTCACAGACCTAAAAATGTAGAAGCCTGGGAAGGTGCAGAAGTTGCCATATGTAACAAGCAAGGAGTCTTACCATAGGCTTCTATGCAGGTGTAGGTATGTGCAGATTTAAAACAGGAAACAGCACACAGCGTACAGAATGGCACAGAGGCAAAACATGGAGTGAAGAAATAAAAAGCAGTTAATCTCTTAGTCTGGGTAAGGAGGTTTAGCTTGTCTAACAATGGCTACTTACCTGTGATGAATGACAAAGCATCCAATACAGACAAACAAAAGCCTTAAGGGAATGGGCCTCACATGAATCAGGAGGTTCAAGTGGGGCTCTTTTGAGCAAACTCTGGGTTTGCCTATGAAATGTTTCCATTTCAACCTGATGATAATCAACCTGGCTCCAGTCACTGAGGCACGTGCAAGCCACCATTTCTCAGCTGGTACCTTCCCTAATGCCTGGGACAAGGGGTTCTAAGGTGATTGTTACCATATTCTCTGTGCTGCAGGGCTCAGAGGTAAGGTAAGGACTGCAGAACTAAGCACAATTTCTCAATATGCTTCTCTTCCTTTCTCTCACTCATCTCACTCTCTCACTTACAAAAATAAATTCATTCCTTTAATTCCATGACAAAGAACAATACTGCATAAAGGAATTTCAAAATTTGGCAGGTAAATGAACTCCTTCTCTATGAAATTTGTTCAAATTTGAATCAAATATGGAATTTGAACAAGAATTTGTTCCTTTATTTTCTCAAGCCTCTGACTGGCATTTCTCATCACAGTTGAGGCAGCTTTTATTTTCTTGGATCCCAACTACTGTGGGAATTCTAGAAACAAGTGTTAGGATCGAGGAAGGACATCTTTGATTTCTGTCACTGAACAGGCAGAATATGTTTTTATCTCTGCTGAAGCAATTTTACTCCATAATACCGAGTCTGTTCTTCTGGAAACTCCAAACACTTATCTCTTTCCAATAATTTCCTCTGTTTGCACTGCCTGAGAGCTACAGAAAATAGATTCTGAAGCAGTGTAATAGGCTAAAGCAGTCACAGTTATTTGCTACCATCTAAAAATGTGGTAAGATGTACCAGCACTGTTCTTTTAAATATCTGTTTTGGAGGATGCCTGTTCAAAAAAGCTCTTTACTCAGCCTCCCCAGCTCAACTAAGCTCAAAGAATCAGATGAAGGCGTGCAATAAACACATATGTGGCACTTGTCTGAAAACAGCCATTCACAGCTATTGTTCTGTAAACCATTTTATCCCTGAGTAAGATTTGAAATCAAACTGTACCTTCAAATATTTCAGGAACAGCTCCTAAAACAAACCCTTACTTAAGGATCCCTGATGACATAAATCATTCCAGTCAGCTTATAGTGGCAAAGTACAGCCATGGTCTGATGATTCCCAAATATTTGTGCCAATATGGATTAAGGTTTGTGGGGACTTTCCCCGGCAAGTAAGTATTGACACAAAAAAAAAAAACCAAAACCAACTGTATCAAACAACAGCAATAAAGCAAAGTGGAATTGCTGTTGGAATTACTGTTGCAAGCAAACTAGGGGAGAATACTAAAATAAAAGTAGAAACTGGGATCACAAAGACCACATAGAAAGCTGAGGAAAACATTCTCCACCCTGGCTAAACTGTGTGTTTGAACACTGATTGTCTTTCAAGTCTTTATTGCCTTATCACCAAAGCTTATATCCCATCACCTAGATATTTCTAAATCGAAGCAAAAAGACAAATTACACACCTACCATCAACCATTTGGATAGCCCAGAAGCACTGCAGGATAATTAACAGTTCTTCAGGTCTGGCAAAAGAAGTAGAACACACTTTATAGGACAGGGACAGCTGGGTGAAGCAATGTGCTGCTGAAGCCATAAATGTCCCTGAACATGACAATAACTGAGGACACTGCTTGAGCCTCACAGATGCAACATCACCCACACGTACCACAGAGAGAAAAAACAGGCCTTAAACAACTAACATGGAAAGAAAAGCTAGAACAGGGAAGTAAAAATGCACAGACTGAAAATCCTAAAACCCACTCAGAAGATCACCTCACCCAGACTTCAGTTTCACAGTTTTGAGTCTACTCTGTGTTCCCTTGGTTTCAGCTTTTCTGAGCTCATAATATTTCTGAAGTCTCCTTTTCTAGCCCAGAGCAGCTGCCATGTGCCATTTCCTCTGCAAGTCCTCGTCTGCCTCACTACAGAAGACAGCAGATTAACAAGTGAAACAAGGGATACTAATCAGCCAAGAAAGAGAAATAAGTAAGAATAAAGCAAGCTAACAACCAAAAGATGGTCCAAGATCTGTACCAGCAGCTCAGACACCCAACTTATTTTTGTTAAATCTAACTAAAGGAATATATCAGAACAGTGGCAAATTCAGGAGGAAAAAGAGGAAGATCTTGCAACCAGACTGAAAACAGGAAACCCTTACATATTTCCCTGTATGCTGAACATTGTTTGGCAAATACTTATGAGTAAGATTGCTGGTTATTGATGGACACATTTGGATACTCACCCAGAAGTGAAATAATTCACAAAACTCGTGGAAGTTCAAGGCAGGAACACTGGTATTTTTGGAGTAAAACACCCAGCAAAAGAGGTTGCAAACAGACTCTTGCTAAGCTGTTACAACTTCACTTTCCCTCAGTATACAGTAAGTACAGACCACAGATTAGCATTTGTTCTGTTTGACAGGCTTGATAGCTCTGGATTACTGGCCACAGCTAGGGAAAGGCAGCCTCCCAGGGATCTCACTGGTGCTGTCCTCGAGCATTTCAAACAAACATTCACTGCAGCAGTCACTTGAGCACAGGCTCAAGCCACTGTGTCAGCCCCATCATTTAATCTGAGGGCAATTTATGTAGCAGATTCATTGATCTTACAAGGTTTGGATAGAGAAAGGAAGAATAACATAGTTGTCTTGTTTCTTAAATTACAGAAGGAACTGAAGGATATCTATAGGCCAAATACCCTTGCTAGATTCACTTTGAAGACTCTCAGTCTTTGCTTTTTGAAAAAGCTGTCATGGAGCCATCAGCTGACATTTGTCAGAACTGACATCGTGAGGTATCAAAATTCAAGGTAAAAAAAAAAGTCAGGCAGGTATTTTTCTCCATAGTTCTTATCTGTCAGCATATTCAAACCATTTTACTGTCCATTACATGACTTCTGAGCAAGGCTTGCCCATCAGCCACCCTTCTATTTGAGTACTCATTATTAAAAGGTACCCATGGACCAACACAGGTCAGATACAAAAATCCAAATATGCACCAAGTCAAGGGGTGAAAAGGCAGGGATCAAACAGATTAGTTTATCCCTTAAAACCCTGACCAAAAAGATACCAGATTTATGTTGATTCATATGGATTTCCTCCCACTACCACTTCCACAAAAGATCAGAAAGCATCCTCTTCCAACCAGAAAGTGTTTAGAGTATTTGTGAGAAGTTCCAACAAGTCTGAAGTGTTATACCGAATGTTTCAAAAATGAAATCACAAAAACTAACTAGGCAAATACTGAACACCACATATGTGAGAGGATTTGCAGACAAACAAAAATCCTTCCATCAGGGAACCTGTTTTTGGTCTCAACAGACAAGTGTATCTGAGAGACTGTCTTTATTCAGGAAAACCTCTATTCATTCTAGCTCGATGTTGGATGTCTCTACAGAGACAAAAGCTGTCTTTTGTAAACCTAAGACAAAAACAAACCTGAAGAAAAAAACATAGAACAACTGTGGGACAGAGAGCAAGGGGATTAGTTTATGTCTGGCTAGATATATGTACATTAAATTGAATCTGGGTTCATAAGTGTTGTTTATATTAAAACCAAATCTCTCTCATTAAAGAAACTTCGTTGTAACCATCCCTAAAAGTTTCTGTCTAAGAAACACATGCAGAACCCAGAAATGGAGACCATAAAAAGCAGCAATTATGCAACACCAACTAATCACTCTTAGCTTGCAAATCAGTCCAGGAACAGCTTTGTTTGAACACTCCATCAGCTTCACAGAGAAGCTTTTAGCACTTTTAGATTCTGCCTGGGGCCACCTCTATTTGTAAGACAGAAAGTGTCCTCAGTCACATCTGATGGATGGCAGATCCTTTATCTCTGCTGGGTACCTGGTGTTACAGCCTGGAACCACTGACTGCCTTGCACAAACACAGATCTCCCTTAAGTCAACACTTACCAGTGATTTTGCAAAGCAGTGCCCTGACAGCTGCTAGTTAATCATTGTACAATGCAAAACCCATTTCTGCTGCAAACTATTCTGGGAGATTTTATAAAGAAAATATGAATACTAAAATATACTGAAAGTGAACAAAAACAGTGGAAATGGAGATAAAAATAGTAAATATCGCCCAAGGCAATCACTGGGTGGCTGGGATGCAGAAAAGAAGGAGGGAGCAATCATCTCTCCTCCCTCTTCACTGCTTCCCAAGAAACTCTGTTCTTCTAATCCATCCAATCTAGGGATAGAAACAGTGACCAACAGCTTCAAAAGAATACCAAGACTTCAACTGCAACCTTGTAGCACACTCAGGGGCCAGGAAACACACTTCACACCCAAACCAGAACTACTGCTTTATGTTCAGAATTAGAGTGAAATTGAGGTAACAACAACTCACTGCAAAGGAAATTACTCGCCTGAGATCTGCTGTCCAGTCTTCTGAACTAGAAAGTACAAGTTTTAACCTAGCAAAAGGAAGATTCAGATAGAAAGGATAGCACAAATCCAGCTTTCCATACAGCCTGGGGGAAAAAACCCACCAAAGTATTACCTTCTAGCATTCTTTGGAAAAAGGTGAAGTCAGCTTTTCACACAGAAGATACAAATGTATGATTTAGTAGAATGCAGACACCAAAGAGCAAAGAATAATGCATTTAAAATATTTAGGGAATTGAAGCATAAAGTTTTTGCCTGTCCAAAAAAAAAAAAAAAAAAAAAAAAAAAACCCAAAAAACCCCAAACCCCGAAAAAAAAAAAAACTGATTCTGTGGAATTTTAATTCTCATTTCACTGTAGTAAGCATTCTGTGCTACTGTGTACTCTACCAGCTGCACCCTGAGGGGCACTTGCTGCAGTTCTGAGCTCTATTGTCAAGTTGCCAGAGACCAAACATTTGATCTGAGAAGGAAAACCAACATATCCCAGTGCAAACCCACAGCTCTCTTTAAAAGTCTTTAAACCTTTTGCTGTGTAGAAGTACTGTGCAGTTTCACTGCATTAGTCACAAGCTGTGCCTCTTTCAGAAACTGGTGACAAATTACATCCAAATATGAGACTTGGAATTGAAAAAAGGAAAGCCTCAAGTACTACTGTCTATATAGGGGGTTGAAATACTTAAAAAAAAGAAGCAGAACAAAAAGCAAAGCCTCTGATCAAGACTGAATACTTAAGGAAATTAACAAATAAACCATAAATTATTGTGTTAGTTTACAGTGCACAAAGTTACTGCTTACACAGGCTTTGCACACACAGTCTTAGTTTACACTGAGAATAAAGTGATCTATTTCACATTAGGTGAGGCCAAATGAGGCCTCTGCAATTCCGGGTAATAAATGAACACATGCAGAGGGCTAACAGCTACACTTGAGCACCCAAGTTAATGCATTGCTTCTCACCTGATCTTCTTCTTCATCCTCCTCATCTTCTGCCAGCCGCTGCCGGCCCACTTCATAGAGCCTGCACACCGTGTCCATGTTCATGGCATCCATGCTGCCCTGGTTCTGCAGGGGAGATCCCACAGGGAAATCAGCCCCAGGAACTGATCTCAGCTGTCACATTCAACAATCTGATCTCAATCACAGCAACATTTCCAAAATCCTTCCCTCCCATTTACCAGCAGCAGGACAATTAGCACTAAAAATTAGTCTCTTTGGTTCCAAGACCTGCCATGTTCTCTGAAGTAACATTTCCAATGACTTCTATTAAAGGAAATTTTCTTGGGTCTCGCAATCCTTGTCATCTTCAATTTCAGAAGTTAAGCATGAAATTAGCCCTGCTACAAATTCTTCACTTGTTTTTGTGGTCTGTAGAGAACACTGGTTCACAGAGCAGAAAACTGACAGGATTTTACATTACTCACTAAACGTGCATAATCACGCTTCAAGAAATTGGGTTCTGACAACATATCATTGAGCAAAGAACTGCCTCCCTAGCAAACCAGAAGTTTTGCTCAGTAGTTTTTTCTTCAAATCCTTAGCTTCTGGGATTTCGCTAGGAAGACAAGTGTAAAAGAAACAATAAGAGTGATTCACACAAAAGCTCTGTGGGAAGCCCCCAGAAGATTGCATTTCCCAGTTATTTGGTACAGTGCACATTTTAATTTGCAACAATAGGAATTTATTGCTATAAATAAGAAAAAAACCCCACATTTCTCGTCATGGTCATGAGAAGAAAAATCTCTGTACATTTTTAAGTGGGGAGAGTTTGAAGAAGAGAAGCAAATGTGTTTGGAAATTTAAAGAGTCTTTAGGAGAGGCAGCAAGACAAGACTGCAGGGGGTGCAGAATAAAAAATTAACAGCATCTTTAGCATCATCAAACACCACCACCACTTAGGACATGAATTTAACAGCAGGAACTCCAAAAAAGAAACAACAAGCAGTGCATTCAACCCACTGCTACAGAGAGCAGAGTTTATTTTAGCTGCTTTACCTCAATGACAGCCAGATAGCAGTCCTTGCTGTCTGTGCACAAGTCAAAGATATTCCGCTTTACATCTATGGTAGCTGGAAAACATCACAGAACAAACTCAGAGGTTAACTGCAGGTTACTTAATGCTCGCTGGAAAAGAAATGTCTAAAAGCAAATAATACAATCTTAGGACAAGAAAAAACAGTTGAAATAAATGAACTGAATGTTTGTGGGTAATTCAACCTATAATAAAGAATAGAAACATCGGAGACCACTGTAAAAAACAACCATGTAAGCTCTTAACCTGCTCTGCACGGTGCCTCCTGCCTTGATAATACATTTATTGGTTTCTCTAAGCACAGCAAACAACAGATCATCCTTCAAAATAGGTGGCAACAAAGAGACTGAGTTGTGACCTATGTCTCACTTCAACAGCAAAAGCCACATTTGTTTATGTGGAGCAGCAATTAGCTTAGCACCACGAGCTAAAAAAAGAGGCCCATGTGAAATGAGAGCAATGCCACCCTGGCCAAGTGACCTACTGTCTCAGATCATGCCTTACTTGGAAAGAAGAAAGGAAATAAAGCCAGAACTGCTGAACAGGAGTAAGTAAGGCAGTCAGACACTGAATGGGATATGATACTTGAAATCATGTCAGTGTTAAACCCAAATCCTGTGCTTCAATCAGAACAGGATACAGCAGTTTGTTTTCTCACACATGCCAAGAGAGAAGTGAATGTAACCAAGCAAACTTTCAATAAATCTTTAAACCTGCAGACTAAACTACTGGCTTCTCTCTTACTCTTACCTATAGGTTTATAATCAGTTGCATTAAATGTCCTGAAAGAAGAGCCAAAGGGACTTCTCATTCTCTCCTCCAGAAGGTCATCCTCATCATCTGCCTGCAACATAGCTGAAACAAGGAAAGATTATTCCACAAATCTGCCTTTCATTAGCCACTACCATTAATCAACTTCAGATCAAATTAGACTCTGACATGACTTTTCTTTATATTTAATTGCTTGGCAAGATCCATTTAATATCTACTCTTCCAGAGATGCCTTTATTGATACTACAGATCATCAAAAATTAATACAGGGGACAAAATTATTTTCTCAAGTATCACTGGATCTGCCATTATACAATAGGTTGCTTTTTAATCTTACAAATTAGTTGTGATCTTGCTGATGTTACAGAAAACTGTCTTTGTCAGCAATACACGTAGCATGAACGTCCTGGAAAAAAATCCAGTTCACACATGCCAATACAGCCTGGAGTTACACTGACTCTGAAGCTCGCCATTTCACTGAACAAGCATCATCTTATCTCACAAGAGGTGACCCAGGAGAGTGATGTGAGGGGAGAAGTCCTACCTCCATACATCACTGTGCCAGTATAGTTGAACACCACACGACACTGATCCAGTGCAGGTACTGTGTGTAACAAATGGAAAGTTCGGAGGTCCCACTGAGAAAACACAGGCTAAGGAGCAACAAACAATTGAAAGTTTCTATCTCCTTTCCAATGAAGGGACAAAGAACTGACTAAATGTATTCAAGAAACCTCACTGCTTCTATATCTTGCAAATATGATGGAAGCAGGGTTGGATTCTGGCACTACAATTCCATTCCATGTGTTCAAAATGAAAACGCTCTTACTCAAAATGCCATTCTCAGTCATAAGAGTTTACTGCAGTACCTTCAAGGCTGATTGTGTCAAGACATGGGAAGAAAATCTCCCTTGCTCTCTCTAAATTAAATATTTTCTGTAGGCTACATCAGAGGCAGAATCTAGATTTAAATTAGCTACCTAACAGTCCTACTCTTTCTTGATTCATAGATGAAACTCCTGTTACCACACCTAACATGTAACACAGCAGACCATTAATACAACTCTGCAACAGCTACTTGTCCATCCACATCAATTCTTGAGGTCCCAGACCAGTTACCACAGTGGCCAAAGGATACAATTTCAGTGTTGACTATGACCTCCAGCCCATTGGGATGGAAAACACCACTGATAGTCATGTTGAATTTGTCAAACTTGTGGATGGCTTGTGCTGATCTGACATCCCAGAGGACACCATCATTTAGGACAAGGTCGTCTGTGGGGTTAAAGGTGGCACAGTTCTTCTTGTAGTTGTTGGCAAGATCTGGGTTAAACAGAGTCAATAGCTTGTTGCCAGTCTGAATATCATAGATCTTTTAGATTAAAAAGAAAAAGAAAGATTAGTCACAATTTGTAATATACCTGTGCCTAAAATTCCCCTGTTCCCCTTTCTAGATTGCTAACAGAATCACCCAACTCCCCATTTCACTTTCCCATTTCATGTGACAGCATTCCATAAATAACCCTTCCTACCACCTCTTTAATAGTTTTTCACAGCTGGAACCAAACCTCACAACAAGTTTTGGCCAGTGCTTGGTTTACTGCAGGTTCACTGACAAATTTCACTACAACCAGGATGAGTTCCAAATAAAATAACACCACTATGGGGAGTGGACTGGGAAGCTGCAATTACAAGGTACCATTTAGCCAGAAACTATTTCAGAAATGGAACTGCTTTCAGAGCAGATGGTATTTACAAACATTAAAACTCCAAAGCAAACAGTTAGGGGAAAAAAGCCAGAAACTATAGAAAAGGAGTTAAGATTCCTGGCATTTCCACAGAAAGGAAACTTTGAGCTTTGGCACAAGAAACTTTTGGAATATAAAAAGGGCTTTAAACTAGTATAAAGGATTTATGATCATCTTCTCAGATAAATCTGAGCCGTAACATCCTTCAGAGCCTAGCTCTTGTTCAAACTTACAGAGGAAAATGTTCTCTACAACTGGAAAACAAATCAGTTTACCAGATAAACACAATGCACAAACTGATCTGACTTCCAGCTAAATCCAAGTTAAAAACTGGGCAGGAATGGAGAGTTTACTTAAACAAATCAGAGTAACATGTTAAATTATAAATAATTTGAATAAGTTATATTTCATGAAAATTTTTTAAGCTAATTCTCTTTTCAGCGAGATGGGGCCTATAACAAATGCAAATTAACCCTTCAAAGCAGCAGAAGCTCTCTGAACTGGTCTGCCCGATTTGCAGGTATTCATGCAAAGCACTAGAACAATACTCTCTGAAGATACAGTGATAAAGTTAAATTACCCAAAAGCTTGCTGCAAATTTGGGGGAGGCAAAAGGAGTACACTTCTAATAGATAATTTCCAACAGCTGTTGACTGAGCTACTGCTTACAGTGGAACTTTATTATAATTACTATTATTGAAAAGTAAGGCTAAGAAAGCAACTTCAGAAGGAAAAAAAAAATCCTGCATGATCTCCCAAATGAATAAACAAAGCAGAATCTACAATTGCTCAGGATACTTGCCCAGAGGCAACACATCCTCACTGCTTGTGCTACAGCTGGTTGGGATGGTCAAGTTTATACCCTCAGGAACAGGGAGAAGTTATTTGACACTTTCAAAGCCTTCCTCTTAAGCTCATCAGTTACACAGAGCATTAGAGCACTCACATCAGTTAATAAACACCCTGTGGGGAATTATATTCCAGCCAGAGCTTCCCAGCCATGAGCTTTCCTGGTACTCACATGTGCAATGTCTCCCTTTGTGCCAATGACCCTGTCCTGAGAGTGCTTGCTGAACTCCACATAGTGGTCATCAGGGAAGGAATGCCTGCAGATACAGTCAATAAAGAAGTCAAAGAACTGCAGTTTCTACGTGACCCAAACAACTCAAATAGCTCCAGCTTTAACAATAGAGAAATAATGTAGAAAACCCTCTCCTTTACCACTGATCACATCACACTGCAGTAGCAAATTCAGACCTGCCATCAACAGGCCCTGTCATAAACATAACTGTTTGGAGAAGTCAGCAATGGATGGCATCATGAACACTGAAACACGTGCAGCCTGAGGGAGTTAAACCTTTCCTCTGAAGAAAGGCCTCTAGCTGACCCCACACAGGTCACACCAAAACAGTTGTTTACCGTTAAAGTAGACAACAATCAAACCTTTTTAAAATTAAGAGCTTTCCATCCATTTTTTCTGGGAAGGAACAATTGTAAATACTGAAATAGATTTTAAGGAGTTTGCAGTATGAATCTGACAATTTCACCATGCAAACCACCACACCAGTGGAATTCTGAACTGGCTGCAGAAAGATTGCCAAGACTTTACAAATATGAGAATAAAAGCACAAACATAATTTTTGTTTTCAGGAGTAACAGTAATCTATTTTAAACAGGACTTTAGGTAGAACTTAGTTAGAATTTGCTCTGTACTAAATAAAATAAGGACAATACCAACATAAGAAAGGGAGCACATTTTATTTTTCACAGACATTGTGAGATCTGTGCTCTTCTGTTTTACAGAGTTTATTCCTGTATCAAATGGTCTTCCAACTGCAGCATACCCCACAGCTGAATCAGAGTGTACCTACTTCATATCAAAGACAGACTTCATTCCCCACAATGCAGACAGAGGCTGGCTCCACGTAGCAGATGTCAGCAATAAAGATCCATCCTGGATTTCCAGATTGGAGTGGAGGAAGGGAAAAGAATAGCAGGTTATCATTTTACCGGTACACTTTTAACTTACACACACAAGAACAATTTAGAAACTGTAGAGCAGGCTTTTGTGCCTAATACTAACTCCTATAGGGCTAAAATCCAGGTACCTAATACTATGCATAACAAAGAGCCCTTGGTATACAAACTTTACACATAACAATGGGAACAATCTAGGATGTTAACAGCAGATAAAATCAGAATAATCCATGGCTGAATTCTGATGCCTTGTGAGTGGAGTCCATTCTGTTTGCAAACCTTTCTTCTTAGAATCACTCCCTGAAAGATTTCTTTCTCCAGCAAAGAGAGGGCATGTAAACTCTGACATCTTATCTCACACATAAATAAATGTGTAACAGTCACTTTAAGCATTTTTCCACTTTCAGACATAAATAGTAATTTCCTAAGAAGGCACACAGCCACTGTGTATCTTTTTTAACATCTTGGGAAGAAAAAAAAAACCTAAAAGCAGAACTCACAAGAGCAAGAATATGCAACTGTCACTATTAAGTGCTCCAATGACAGGCACTGCAGGGCAGGCAGTAGGTACATTTTAGATGTACATACCCAGATGGGCTCCAATAAAACCCAGGAGTTAGGCAGCGAGAATGGCTAAAAATCAGAAAGATCTGTGATTCCTTACCCTGGATGGCTCAAGGTGCGTGATGGCAGAGTTATGGCAGTTGTAACTGGCCTCTTCCTGTCCACTGAACACATTGTAGAGTTTCAACTGCCCCGTGCAAGTACCCAGCATTAGGAATCGTTCTCTAGCAGAAAATGCGCAACAGGTAAAGCCACTCTCATCCTCATTTGCTTCCCTGAACACAGAAATTGGACGGAACCTAGAGAAGACAAAAAAAAAAAGGGTAACCCAAAAGAGAAAAGCAAATCTGAAATTCTGTGTGATGCTATTAAATCCAGCCCTTAAAGATTACACAGGTACAAGTTACAGTTCGCTTCTAGAGCAAGCTAAGTGTCAATTTGTAGACTAGTGCTTGAGTATTACAACAGTGCTTGCAATCTTTTAGGTTTGTTTTCCACTGTGTGCTACTTCTATTAAAGCACATCATTAAGGTGAAGCACTTGGACTCCATCTTCAAAGCTGGACTGATGGAAAACCTGTAATGTCAACACCTGGGTAAGTACAGAGAGCTGGCAAAAAAATCCTTAACACTTCTGAAACACTTAGGACAAAATGTCAAATCAGCCAAACAACCTCCTGACATCTTAACTTGCCACAGTGATACTGCTTTCACTGTGAAGATGCTTTCATGAACATGCCACCTTTATTTTCATAAACTTTACATCACCTTCCAGTTTAACCTCAGGAAAGGCCACATAAAAAGACAACTGGTGGTGCTGATGATTCAGTTGCAAGAACAAAACAGGGATTTCACTGTCCTGCATCCATCAGCCAACCATCCTCACAGCTATGCTACATTCTCATATAAAATTGGTGCTACATACTCACCTTCCAAAGGAGAACAAAGCTTCATTAGTCAATGTTGCTTTGTGTACTAAATACACACTAAATAAAGCGTGCTTTGTGTACTAAAGGTTGGCACTAACGACAAGACAAAACAACTATTAAAAAAGCCTTTCAAGGCTCTCCCACTGTCACTGTGAATGAAAACACTTTTGTCTCCAACGTCACTCCACTAGTGGGGCTGCACAGCCTGAATCCAGGTAAGTCTTTTTGGTACAGGGTACATCCTGACAGTGATCACAACACAGTTTTCTTCCTTACCTGCTAAATATAAGGTGTCTATCAAAGCAGCCACCATCCACCCCTCCGTACTTCGGAAAGGCTGCCCTGCGGGTCAGCCGTGAGGTAAAGTTAGTGGGCGCCTGGCGCCTCTGTTTTGGCTCAGGACACTGATGGGGAGTAAAGAGAGAGAAAGGGGGACAGGTGGCAACAGGGTTCTTGCAGCGGGCGTGCTGCTCCCTAAGGTACTCTGTGATTATACTGTCCAGCGTGGGTGGGGAAGGAAGGTGTCTGTCCAGCTGCTTTTTGATAGCTGGGCTCTGGCTGTAGGCGCCATGGTCCGATTTTTGTCGCAACACTCTGATTTTCCTGCCGTTGCAGGGAGACGGCCTCTCCCTGACAAAGCTAATCCTGCCAATCAGAGGAGAGTTGCTGGCGTAAGAAGGGCCTGGAAGGGCAGGTGGACCTTGGGACGCAGACGGCCTTGCCTGAGCATGGACAGAGGTGGCAGTGGAACCTACAGCAGTGTGGCTACCCAAACGGGCCGAGATGCCGTTAGCTATGCGAGGAGTGCGAGGCAGAGTCACCGGAGAGGCAGCGGCCGCAACGGGGGTGAAGGCAGAAGAGTGAGATGCTGCGGTCATAGGCAGGTCAGCCTCTTTTGTAAGGACAGATGCCGTTTCCCCGAGGCCCTTGGAGATGAGGTGGTTCCGAATCAGCAGCAACAGCTCCTTCTCAGGAAAGGTGATCCTCGACTGGGCCACCACATCCGCCTTCTGCAGCCGCGCCAGCGAGACGTCGGTGCCGATGAGCAGCGGCTTCCCCGAGACGCGCTCGATGAGCTCGGCCGCGTATTTGCAGAACTTGACGTGCTCGCTGCGCTTGTCCTGCAGCACCGGCTCCTTCATCAGCTGCTGGATCTGGCAGCTGCTGAACAGGGGCAGCTTGCTGATGATCTGCCGCACGGTGCTGCTGCGCGACAGCCCCACCAGGGCTTTGCAGGCCAGCGCCCGGATCTGATCCGCGTCGGTGATCGGCATCTTCACAGACAGCAACGACAGCAGCACCTTGATGCCGTTGTTGGACTGCACCACATTCCACATCTTGGCTAACGTGTGCTCACTGCTCTTGGGGGCCTGAGGAAGCTTTCGACGGGGAGTGCCAGAGATGAATTTCCCGATGCTGGAGATCCGGTTATCTGGGCCACACACACAGTTGATGATGATCTGAAGAGCTGATTTCTGAATCTCAGCATCATGGATGAAAAACTCACCCTCGGCAACTCCAAGGATGATACTAATACCTAGTGAGGGAAAGAAATAGATTCTTTAGTACTCTAAAAAGTATCTTACACCGGTTGATCAGACAGGCAAGGGAGTCTTCCAACAAATTTGAAGAAAATAGGTAACTCCCATAATTCTGGAAATTCCTGAAGTTCTGCTAACTAGTCTAAAACATATTCTTCTACCTCCCTAGCAAAATGTTTTCTTGCACTGCTGGTCCTCCACCTCATCATCAATAGGTAGTGTCACAGTCTCTTAGACATGGTGATAATGCACAGCCCAGGACTAAAAAAATCTAAGGTATCTGGACCAGAGCAAGATACACAGACACGCTCTGATTTTTATTGCAGAGAGCAGTAATCTCACTAAACACTAAAAAAGTACTCACTAAGAGGAAGGAATGGGACCAAGTCATGGATGACAAAATAATCATATCACAACTTTTTTTCTCCACAAAATTCCTGTTAGTTTCATACCTGCTTCAGAAGATCAAAATCCTCACAGAACTGGTGTTTGCCCACAGACTTTTTGTACAAAAGAAATTGTCTTTTGCCTACATCTAGTACTCTGCCTGCCTCTTATTTTTATTTTATTAAAAAGAAAAGCGAGGCTCCAGTTAAAGTGGAAGCCTTGGATGTGATCCAGGCACATCTCTCTCATTTACATGTTGAACCTGGAGGCAACCTGTTAAAGCATAACTCACACAGCAATAATTACTCCTCTCCCATACTATCAAATGCCATATCCTCAGGAGACCTAAATTTCTGGGAAACTGAGGAAACCTAATAGCCCCATTGTAAAAGTATATTTACCTCTACCTGTATTTAATGAGCTCTTGAAAACATGAGGCAAGAGAAAGACCTGCCTCTAAATTTGTAACCCAATCACACTGCTAATCATTACACAATTTTAACCACAGTGCACTCTCCCATTTATTTGCATCCTTGACAGGTACTCCGAGTACATTAATTATTTTAACCCTTGTCTCACTGTAGGTGAGGCACAGCCAGCCAAAACCCACATAGCAGAAGACAACTGATAAATGTGTAAGTAACGAGGAATGTATTCAGCTTACCCACAGTGGAAACAGTAGATCCAGCTTCATCTAACACATCCACAGGTTCTGCCAGTTGCAACTGAATTTTAGGAACTACAGTCAGGATGGCCAGTACATCCAAAGCATATCGTACTGTGTCATTCCTGCAAGACAGCAACAGAAGAACTGCTTAGAATTGCATGCATAGAGTTGTTTCAATAACATGAAGTAGTATTCAATTTACTCTGCTCCAACAAATGGAAGTAAATCAGTCACATCTGCTGCATTTGATGGTGCCTTTTGATTTTAGAATGAAAAGGGCTGGTCTCCACAGAAGGCAGTGCTCACATGCACACCACTGCCTGCAGTCTGCCAACATTTATCCCACATGGCCCACGGACTCCTAAAAGCACTGTAACTTTCTATTTATAAAAATAAGAATACTAAGACTTACTAATGAAAGCATTCTTAATTAAGCTTCTAAATCTAATCTAACTCTAAATCTTTCTTGGGAAAAACTGCTGTCCAAAATACTCTGCCACCAGGTAACTAGGAAGGAAGTTTTTCTGAAGTCAAGGGAAACAGTTTAGCAGCAAACTAGACAACTCTGATAGTCAAAAAGACACCAACTTAGGCTCCAGTTTAAGAGACACGGGTGTGTGGAAGGTGAAAAGAGACGCTCAGCAAGAGGTAAGAGAGCAGAACAATGTAAAAAAAGAGAAGATCTATAACCTGTGTGGAAAGGTAGGAGTTAACCCAGGTAGCAATTAGGAAACAGCTGCAGAAGGAAAGAAACAGGAGAACACAAACTGTCCAGGAGAGTGCAACCTGAGAGAGGGAGGGAGGCAGGGACCTGCAGAACAAAACAGATTTCAAAGGCTTTCAAGTTAAGTTAGGTAAGGAGCTCCTGTAGGCAGCAGAAATAAGGAGGAGGGAGCCCTGGTCCACCTCATTCCAGGATTAAGACATGTCTTGATTTCACCCACTCCTCTGAGAATTTTCTAGCCTTTCTCTTAACAAAAAGGTAAACAAATTTTTAGACAGGTAGAAAGAGGCACAGAACTGCGATGAAGCTTTTCTAAGGATTCAGTGTCATAATAATCAAAGGCTTGAGGCATTTTGGCTCTTCAGAAATTTCTTGACATCCCTCTCTCTACCTCCAAATTTTAGTCCTGCTTTTCCCACAGTTAACTTTGATAAGCACTGTGTGGCCCCAGCAGCACTAACCAGCACACGCCCATTTCAAATGCTGTCAGGGCAGAATATCTGGAAGTGTTAATGTCCTGCCCAAGAGCCACAAATGCTGCACTCAGACAGAGCACTACAGCAAACAGCTCACCTTGCATAGTACGTCTTCCAGTTGCAGGCAATGGAAATGAGCTGAAGCATGAGCTGGACACAAGACAATTTGAGAAAAACCTCTGCTGGCTCCCAGTAGAGCTGTGCTGGACCATACTCAATCAGGAACTCCATCATCTCCACAATCTGCTCATGAGTGTAGGAGCAGGCCTGCAGGAAGAGACACCATTACATCACAAGGATTACAAACTTGCACATCTAATCCCCCACTGATAGGATTTAACTGAAAACTGCATCTACAAGATTAGACTACCACCATGTCTTGCAGATTAAGTATTTACTTTCTGGTTTATTCCCCAGTTATAAAAGAAAACAGCAACTGTCACTATAATATACAATAATAAGCTTAAGGATAATATCCTTCAAGTTCCTTTACAGTCTTAGAAAGCCTAGGCCAATTTAAGAAGAAAAGTTATGTTAAATTAAAATTCTACTCTGCTTTTAGGATACTAATTTAGTACTTACTACACCATCATTCAATATACATTTGTGCTAAAATATTCTAAAAGTTGCTAAAAATATTCAATTGCAGTTTCTAAGTTGTGACTATAAAACATACTGAATAAAAAAAATTCCTAGCAAGTCTGCCTTTCAATATTTTTAATTACATAAGAAAGCAACAGCTTTTATACATTTCTTTGGTTACTGAAAAGAAGTGATTACTGCAGAAGCAATTTATATTTTCTTATTTCAGTTCCCCTAGAAAATCATCATAAACTAAATCAGAAACCACAGGTGAATGTGCTCTCTCAAAACAAGCAGCCATAAAATCCAGTTTAAAAAAATCCCAATAAACAAGCAAAGAAAACCAAAATAAACAACAAAACAGGCTTTGCAGGAAGAAATCAGGAAAAAAGTCTGGCCAAGACTATGATTATTATCTATCTGGATCTCATGGGTAATTTCTAAAAACAGAGACAATCAAAAGGAATTTCAGTTATCATTATCAAATCAAACTTATTTCCAAGTCTTCAGCTTTATGTACCTCTATACACATATAAATTTTGTCCTTTTAGAAATTCACAGCATAGAAAACCCCACAAGTATCAAAAACAACCTGCCTTTGAGTTTTGAGACATGGAAAGGGACCCACAGCACATGAGCAGGAGTCTTAATCAAATGTAATTCAGGCAAACCTCAAGGACTCCTCTGTATTTTCCTATTGCACTGCCATTCCACGTGACAGGAAAAAAGTACAAATAAAATAATTGCAGCCTGCCTCGTTCGAAGCCTATCTGCATATGTCTGCAGCTTGGATTCAACTGAGAAATGCACCAACCACGTGAAAAGCTGGCAGGGTGTCCTCACCTTGTAGGGGGGCTGTGGGTGCACCAGGATGCCGCCCTCGGTGCGCTGCAGCGACTGCTTCACCTGCTCCAGTTTGATGGCAAGGTGAGCCTCGAAGTAGCGGCGCAGGGCCATGCAAGTGTGCTTTCCCGTCTGGCGACTGGCAAAGATCTCATCATCACTCAGCAGGGCTCCTTGGTCTTCCAGGTTTAAGATCTCCAGAGTGCTTATCTTCAGAAAGAAGTTGGGTGTGAGAAAAAAAGTTTCATCAGCTCAGTCTTTAGGAAAAATGCATCTCCTACTCTCAGCTGCTCTTGTACCAAACCCAAACACGCAGCCTTTGCTGCACAGGACACAGAAGCACACTGAGAGCTGACAAAGGCTGTCTGAACAGAAAAGGCTCTCCGCATAGCCTGAATTGAACCATGCCCTTTCCTCAGCTAACTATGAAGACGGAAATCAGAGAAGCACAGAATGAACTAGGTTGGAAAACACCTTTGAGTTCATCAAGTCCAACCTATGACCCAACACCCCTTCATCAACTAAACCACGGCACTGAGTGCCACATCCAGTCTTTTTATAAAGACGTCTAGGGATGGTGACTCCACCACCTCCCTGCACAGACAACTCCAGTGCCCAATCACTCCTTCAGTGAAGAATTTTTTTCTGATGTCTAACCTAAACCTCCCCTGGTGCAGCTTAAGACTGTCCTGTCATTCTGTCAGTCATTGCCTGGGAGAAGAGACAGACCCTCACTTGGCTACAACCACCTTTCAGGTAGTTGTAGAGAGTGATAAGGTCACCCCTGACCCTCCTTTTTTGCAGGCTAAAGAAGTCACATCAGTGTAAGTCTGGAGAGTGTAGTGCTGAGTACTGTAAGGCATAACATAGCACCACACAGTGAGCTCACACCCTGCAGCACTGGTTCCCGGAGTCAGGCACAGCCCAAGCTGCAGGAGTGCACAGCAACACCCTGCAGGCATTGCAGCTTTTCTACGTGAAGTGTCACTTGTGCCCAGAAGGTACCGTGGTTACTGCAGCACACACAGAGCTATTCCTGTCCTGGAACAAGGCTGCATTTACCCACACTCACCAGGGTGCACATGTATGTGGAGTGGTAAGAAACATCTGGACTACCACTAAGCCACCACTGCTTGAATGATAATTGCTTAACCCAGGAGTTGCACCAAAAAAGCTCCCAAAGGGCAGCAGGTCTCTATACAATGATCATAATGATAAAAATAATAAAGATAAAAGGATGCATGTGACTGTCGCTTAGAAAACTCAACCAACCCCTCCATCTCTTGGGAATTGAAGAGAAAAAGTCCCAAGCAAAACCAAACAAAAGAACAAGTCTCCACAGCTGCACCTCCAGGGTGCAACCTGACACTAAACCCCTGTTCCCTACTTAAAGGCCCTTACCAGGTTAACCAGACGTCGCAGCCCATCGTGCCTGTCAAAGAGCTCCAGCACAGCACGGAAGGAGAAGCAAATGGAGAAGAACATGGTGGCATGGCAGCAGCCTGAGGCGTGGGAGCACTCCATCAGCCACAGGGTGTAGTTCACCACATCTGAAAGCACATTATGGGGGTGCATGCACACCTAGGAAGCAAAAGAGCATTCATGAGGAGGACTTCAAACACAGAATTGGTCCAAGGAGAATGAGGACTCTGAGAAGCAGAGGACAAGTTTCAGTTATTCCCAGCTTGACTTGGGACATCTGAGACATGAAATAAAAAGCCCCATTTCCAGACTGGTAAAAACCCCCCTGCTGTTAGACTAATAAAGGGTATGATTTGGCAATGTAAAATTAGAAATTGGTCCGCTCCCAGAGCAAAGCACAATGACTAGAGCAGTCTTGGTGTAGTTTAATTCCAAAGAGTCCTTCTCTGTACCACTCCCATATATCCAAAGAATGCTTTGCTAGAGGCTGACAAGTCTCCACTGAAGAAACACAAATTCTGCTCTACAAATTCTGTGTAGCAGTACCATATGCTATGTTGAGGTTCTAGCAGGCTCTGGCAGCTCTGAAGCCCAGGGGAATTGCAAGGATCATCAAATTCAAGTCTAAAGCCTGACTTTCCTCTGGAAACTGCACTTTTGCATATGCCTGTTAACTTCCACTGAGGAGGAACAGGGCACCCTCTGCCAGGGTCAGAACCAAGTGGAACAGGACAGAGCTGAAGTGCTGGCACCAGCTGCTGTGTGCAAACTTGGCAGAGTTTCCCATCTCCTCTGCTGGTGTTGGGCGTACTCACAGAATGCAGTATTACCAGCTTCAGAGCTGAGGTCTGGCATGGACTATTTGACAAGGGATTGTACCCTGAAACTGGCTTCCTCTGAAATCTAAAAGGTACCACAGACAGCTGCTCTGCCTGGTATCTGTACATATTGGGGATAACATCTGGCAGAACATCTGCAGAACCATGCATGGAGAAAAATCTCAGGTATAGGAGTCCATTGGAATAGATAAGAAAAGAAAGGCAAATGAGAATGAAAGAGGTTTTTCTTGGGATTTTTTGAGGAAAAGAGGGAAGAATAAAATGAAAAGGGTGATTAAAGTATTGTGACAATGCTGACAAGGTCTTCAGTTAATTCCCTAGGAACTGAAATTCACACCTTTGAAACAAAACAGTTATTCATATACACACTTTGAAACAATACACTGTTATTCATATGCCTCTCTCAATGCCTCTGCATAGATCAATCATCCATATACATTTGCTTTTAACCTTAACACGTTTATTGACTGTTTGAACACAGGTAGAAACACCGAGAAATGATGGGAATCAGTGCAGTTACAGTAGAAGAACAACTCTTACCCTCTCCATAGCATCTTGATTGTACGACAAGTAATACAAACACATGGACACTCCTGTTGCTGCCATGGAAGGACGAGGAATCTCCAGCAACTTTTGCACTCCTCCATGAGCAACAAACTCTGTTGCAAACTTGTTGTGCAGCAGCAATGATGCCAAATGCTAAGGAAGGATAAAAGCAAATTATACTGGGATTCTTCAAACTGTCATCAATTCTATCCCCATGCAATAGCAAAACTGACTGGAGAAAAAGTAAGTTGCTCTGCGCACCTCATTTCATTCTCCTGTTACATTTAATCCAGAATGTAGTATTTATCCCAATAACAAAAGCAAAAGAGGCACTACCACTTTTTTTACACATCTTGCAAAGAAATACAAGAAAAGCAGAGCAACTCAGAAATTCTCCAACAAGCCACCTTAAGGCCTTTTTATCAACTTCAAATTAATTCACTTTCTATTATCACTACTAACTATTTAAATTTCAATTCATAGTTTGATTATGACATATTGCTAACACAAGGAGTTTTACAAAATGAAGTGTAAGGGCAATTAAAGGGAAGCCTGCAGCTGCATTGAAGTGTACTGTACACTGCTTTTCTGTATTAGCTACACCTTAAGAGGAAATACTAAGAACAACTGCAAACCCCCGCTCTACTTGCAATTGAAGTAACCTACAGCTTCTGTAGGAACACTGCTCCTTCAAAATAAATCCTCATATTTATTTGACAGATACAGAGAGGAAGACTCTGGAGGATCAGAGGCAGAGAAGTTATTGTGGAAGAGGGAAAGAATGCACAGAAAAGTTTAACTTGTGCTGCTGCATTGCAGGTTTGGCTTGAATAACCTTTGAATAAGATTATTTTGTGTGGCTTTTTACCTTGGGGAAGTAACCTTAAAGATTACTCACACAAAACAAGTATTCCAACCACTGAGCTCAGAGATGTCATGCTGGGGCTTCTGGGAGTAAGATGTTTATACTCCTTACCCCTCAGAAGTGTCCTTTGAGATGGCAGACAGTGGAACAACTCAGGAATGCCATCTAAGGGCAGCAGGAACACAACCATTTGATAGAAAAAGGATTTTTTATCATCTTCAAATAGGCAGATGAAAGGTGAACTTAATGGCCCTTCCTGCACAATTAGGGTCTTTTTATTGCCTTCTTCCTTACCCACTTTATCATTTTAAGTGCTTCACACTTATAGAAACAAAACTGCAATGCATTCAAGTTGAGTGAAAGCCAATTCCAATCCCAGGGAATGCTGCAACATAGTGGCCTAAAGAAGATGAGCGCTTGCCTTTGTCACATAGCAAGCATATATTCAATGTTTTTACAATGTTTATGGTATATTTTATATTTTATTAAAGCAATTTACCTTAAGGGCTTCAAAAGTGAGCAGCACATCGTTGGTTCGCTTCAAATCAATGTAGTACATCATCAGCTCCCTTGATCCCAGTTGCATAAAGATGGGTAGCAGCTGAAAAAAATAAAAATGGGACACCAGCTGAATGTTTCACAAGAATTACAAGGTCTCTTTTGGTTTATACTCTCTCAAACCCCCAGATTTCCCCTATTAGCAGATACCTGTTATGAGAGGTCAGAGGTAACCAGCTCCATCCATAGGAAGCAATAAAGGTTAACAGACCTCTTGTAATACATCTGCTGACTGCAGCAAGGTGCATGGCAGCTGCCACACGGAAATCTTTAAGACTCTCCTCCAAGTGCGGCTATGGAAGTCCACACAGAAACCACCCTGGAGAGAGGCTCCACCTTCCATCTGTGCAAAGACAGCTACCCAACAACTGAACAGAAAAAAACAGGAGAGCAGGGCAACAAACCAAAACCCTTGGCATCATTCTTTGTAACACCTTTATGCTGTAATTCCTATTGTATAGCCTATTATTGCTGGCATATGAAGCAATCCAGTCTGCATGCAGGATGTTAGGGGGTAATGGTTTCTCTGGCTCCCACAGAAGCAAGGCACACATGTGCACACACAACATCTACCACAAAGCAAAACTGTGTTGCTTTGTTCTGTTACAAATTAAGGTAAAACCACAAAAAAACCAAAATGAAAAATGGAAACGGACTTTGGTAAATCTAACACAGCCACATTATTTTATCCACTTAAGTAATACTGGCTTTCAAAAGCATCTGTACAACATGGGCCCTGCCACTTCTCCTTGAAACTACCACAGAGGTTACACAAACCACTTCATTTAGAATTTCAAGTTGATTATTTCATCAGACTTTTCCTTGCAGGCATCTATCATATCTCCCACAGGAAACAGGAAAAATGTCTGTATTTCAAACAAAGTGTCATGGAAGCAAGCACCAAATTGTACAGGAACATGGGACAAAATTCCCAGGGCCATGCTCCAACTACCAGACCACACATCTGCTAGGTCCAGGTTTCAATATTACTCACCAAGTAATATTCAAACTAATGACTTCATCAAAAGTCATCAGGACAGCTCATGAAGTTACCAATCTTAATCATGACAGGAAATATCATAGAGTGATAGAACAGTTCTGCCAATCTTCCCCAAAATTCCACTCAGCTTTGTACACAGAACTAGAGCACAGAGTGCTTCCTCCCACTGTCATATGCTCACCTCTTGGTACTCCCCCAAGGGAGTCAGGTACTGAAGAATCAGCCTCTGCTCTATGGCAGGAGTCAAGGGGTAAAGTGTGTAATTAGTGCCAATCACCCACGGGGACATTTCTGACCAGCTGCTGTTGGACAGTTCCACAAACATCCGCTCTGGTTCTGAGGTGGAGAAGCCCAGCTTCTGCTTGGCCTTCCGGAAGCCGTCCCGTTCATGCTGCTTCCCTGATTTGCTTTTTCTCAGGCCCCCATCATCCAGCTTTGTCGCAGAGTTTACTCTGCTGCTGGTCTTATGACTTGAATCGAGATGAAAGGAAATCTCCATATCACCAGAAACTTCCTCTTGCTCTCCATCCACTGTCATCTCCCCATAATCCATGTCCACAGCCTCTTCGTCCAGGGGCAGCAGAGGATCTGACGGCACTTTCCGAGGACTGGGGCGTTTGTTTTCCTGCTTTGTGGTCATTTCAGTGACCTGCAGCTCTCGTAGCCGGCGAAGCACCAGAGCCACCTGTTTCAGAAAAGCAGCACTCATGAGAAATCACTCCCTACTTTGATCATGCCACTCACCTCAGCCATATTTTTTGTTATCATCATATAACCCCTCCACAGCTTAAAGTGTTGAGTATGCTGTGGTGTACACTTGCCTGGAGAAATAACAATTTCAAAACGAGAGAGCTCAAATCCATTTTGCTCAGCTACTTCTGTTCTAAAATATCAGCACCATGGCTCCTGTGTGAGAAGGAAGTGGCTGGAAAGCCATTAGGAGAAGATGAGCTATATTGGTTCTAACAGAACCACATACCAGCTTGCAGTCTCCTTCCACCACCTCTGCCCAGTCTGAAATAAAGATAACATTCCCTTTGGAAGCAGGAGCTTTGGTAAATTGCAGTTCCATAAAGCCAAAGGTCTGCTTTTCCTTTTAATATTTAGAAGAGAAGTCATCACAATTTCATCACAGTTGTCTCCATGTCGACCTGTCTTTCAAAACTCTGCTTGGTGGGCAAATCACAACGTGCAATAACTACAGATGTGGAGCTTCTGAAAATTCTTCTTCAAGGAAAGTATGAATATGAGTCTCATTAAAAAGTAACGTATTTGATTTCTTATGTTTCCATTGGCATTTTGAATACAATTGCTGTTAAATAATCAGGCTGCATGCTTCAACTCATTTAGGAAAGAATGGAAACGATGACTCTCACATGTAGCATTACAACCACTCTAAGACTCAAGTATTAATCCACCAATGTGAGCTTCCCATAAATAAAATTTAAAAAGAGGTAACTGTACTCCACAAAGGGAAAGTGACTGAGAGATCATTACCAATTGTGAGTTCTCATCCCTGTAATTTGCAGCAATGTCCTGGTTTTCCATAGCTCCTCCCAACAGTCCTGTTGCATATGTCCTTAGTGGCTGATCAGCCTCTCGTGCCCACTTAAAGAGATTTTCAACTATGCCTTCCTACAAGGGAGAAAACAAGAAACCAGTTCCAACAGTTACACTTCAATTTCTCTGTCCCAATGAAAGCATCTGTTGGGGAGAATTCTCTCTTATCTCTGGCAATGACCAGGCTGGATTTCCTACCCAAGCATGCAATGAATAAAAATAACCAGAATCAAAAAAGAAATCTAAAACTTTAAGCTGCATGAAACTATGCCAAGGCATCAGATACCTGGATTTGCCCACCTGTAAAAAGTGGCCAGTCAAGGTACTTCCTAGGAAGAAGCAAAACACTACAGGTATGAATAAGACCAGACAAACAAGCTCAAAGCTCCAGTCAGTTTCACTAATAAAAAATCTCCAGCAATTTAGCAAATTTCAAGCTGTGTTGAACTTCTATCAAATACAATGGAATTTGGCTAAATTTAGAACAGTCAATTAAAAAGATAGTGGTTTAGAATGAAAGATTAATTTCCTTTAAATTGCCAATTGATTTGGAAACATCAACAACAGCACATCATTATCAGGACAAATCTTGCACATAATTTGAATTATAGGTACAATACAACAAAAGATCAGTGAAATTTAATAATGAATAGACACATTTTAATGGTAACTCTCAGCTTACAGATTTTTAGAGTTGCCTATCATATTTAAAGACAATTGCATTATTATTTCAACGCCCTTAAGTAATCAAAAAAAATTTCTAACTGGTGAGCTGTGAAATCCCTTGGTCGCTAGAGGGCCTCTTTGTGATGAGAACATCACCCTCCTCCCAAAGCTTCCTATGTAAAGGTATCCTTAGTGCTGGAATAGAGCTCTAGATATTCTCAAGTCAAAAGGGAAAAAAGTCCTTAAGTACAAAACTTAATTTTATTTCTGTTTACAGAGAGCTTTGGCCTCTGGAAATAGTTATATTCTCCTCAAATGGGGACCTATTGTTTTGGTTTTAAATTGTTTTTTGATCAAGGCTTCCCAGACTCAGCTTTTGGACAGATCACAAAGAGCTCAAATTAAATTATATGGTTCACAAAGGGAGCACATTATTCTTTTCTTTTACCAAGCTTTAGAATTCACATGCATATTTCCAACAGTAGTGAAATTAATTTAGAACGTTTATATAAAGGACAACCTCATTTCCAAACTTCAGAAAAACATTAATTCTTACAGATGAGGAAACTGTGGCTTGAGTGAAATTCACTTTCTCCTCATTTCCCACTCTGTGTGCATTCCTTCAGAACAACTCATTTGTCAACATACAGAAGTCTGATTCAGCTGTCCATCACAGTTCCAGATAATCCCCACAAAGCTTGTGGATTTTAGACTGCTTAGTTAAAGTATGACTTGCTTATCACTTAGCTCTAGTAAAGCTATCGCTCTGTTGGAGCTGGGGATTACTGGGCAAGTCCTTAATGTTCTGTACAGCCTGCTACATTCACAGGCCTACAAAGAAACAATTCAAATCATAACATTTTCCTAAACATTACATTAAGTTCCAGCTCCTCTGCTTGAATCAGTCAATGACACTTCAAAAAGCTATGAAATACTCAAGATTTGATTAACTGAACAAGCCAGGAGCATAAAGCCCCAAATCATTAGTAAGACTGAACAGATTGGCTCTCACAGATTTCAATATGGCTTTTTACTGGTTTCTCCTTTGGGAAGTCTTATTGGAGTACTAAACAAAGCACGCTTAAAACCCCAGCTTTAGTACAGGTGATACCTTTTCCTGAAAGACAACAGCTGTTTCCAGTCCAGGCATGATGTCCAGCAGAAGTCTGCAGGCAGCAGTGTTCAGTGGAGGTTCTCTGCTTGTCATCACATAAGCATTCACTAGCTGAAGAAGATCAGAAACAGCACTGGTTTGAAATTCAACTCTGACCAAACCCAGAGCACTGAAAGCCTTATGGCTCCCACAGCAGCAAAACAATAAAGTAAGGAATGCCAGTCTAAGCCCTGGATCTCAACATGACCAGCCTTTAGTCTGCTCCCTCCGTGCCTTAGAAGTTGAAATTACTTCTCAGAGAAGCAGAGAGCCTCTGACCTGCTGCTCACTGACTAAATATCTTCCTTGAACTTACTTGTAAAGAAAAATGCCTTGAAAAACTGTAACAGGAACTATGCAAACATGAAAAGATAACTAAAAAAATGCACATAGGAAATTGCAAATTTTAATTGTACCTGTATTTGTTTAGCACTCGCAGTTTAAGAGAGGGAGAGACATGCAAGCAATCTGTCAGAATCCTTCCAGCAATGTGTACCGATACAGGTGCTTGCAGGGATGTAAAGGTAACAGAATTCTAACTATTATGTCGTGTTAGAGGTTAGCAATGCAAGTGGAAAGGCAGACTCTTGCCTCCTGATTCTCTGCCTGAGTCTTCTAGAGCTGACATGATCTTCTGCTCCAGCAGGCAGCCCAGCAGTTCCAAGCACTCAGAAACAAGGCACTGGAATTAGTGGCATTCATTTCCATTACAGAAAGAAATTATGCTTTTGGACTTTTGGACAACTAATTCAGTTGTTGATACACACATTCCAATAGCTCATGAACTCCCCTTTACTTGAGTCACTTTTACAGTGGCAAATGAGATGCTCTTAAACCCGTCTTAAAAACCATTGTTATAGAAAAGAGAATTCTGACGCCACTAAAATAAATCTTAAACAAGTATCAAGGTCAACCAGCACAGAGGAAATAAAAGATGATGTGAGGAACTGACAGATAAAGTTCTCAGAGCAAACCTACCGCGTTCATGAAATCATCATTCTTGAAGAGTATCCTCAGTAAGTGACCAAGCATGCACTCTGGGTCTGCCCGACCTGTGGGACAAACAGGAAAACATTCATCCTCCTCCAGATGCCAACATGAATATTGAACTGCTACCTTCAAACAGATTGTGGGACGCCCCAGTGTCAGCACTACAGAGCACAACCTCTCAGTGCAAACGCAGTGTCAGGCCTCGATCAGCAGTCAGCACATTCAGGGTAAAAACTGTTTACTTTTAAATACGAGCTGCCAGGTAAGCACTGGGACACCGCTGGTGCTGCCCAAACCCCTCAGGACACCTTACCTGGGTGTCGGTCATCAAACGGATCCGGGTCCCCTTTGCGGTACTCTTCGGTTTCCTTCTCAATCAGCTCGGACATTCTGCAGCAGGAACAGCACAAAGTGAGAATTCACACTCCTGGAGCACAGCTCCTCACATTCACAGATCTGTCAGGGCACTCCAAAGCAGCCCATCAGCTTTCACCCTGAGTTCAGAGCCACCGGAGGATTTCTGACTGTCCACAATAGTGGGGAGAGGAAACACTGGCCTCTACTATCTCATCTCATTTTTAGCTCCAAAATGCACTGAACCCATAGCAACACCCCAGAGATGCACAAACATGACACTCTGAAGGGCCAACACCTTTTATTTACTCATTATAAATGACTCCTGGCAGTGCTCTACAACACAGTGTAGAGAACTCGAGTGAATAAAGGGTTTGAGTAGTTCTTCTCACCACCACAGTATCTTGTTTTGCAGCAGAGCAAGTCCTGAACAGGTGACTTAGTTCTCCTCCCTGTTCAGTCTGTGCTGCCCCTGAACAGTTCAAACTGTCTGCACAGTTTTTTGTCATTCTGCACATTAATTTTTAATCATGTTGTAGAATATAATTATAAATAGTTAATATATATTAAATACTTTTATGAAGTGCTGTGTAACCTCTATTCAGTTATCAACATTTTACCATGCGTCAACTACCACCATGGATAAGACAAGGAGAAACTCAGCCAGCCCCCTGTTCATAGACCTTCAAAGTACATTAAATGCTCCTCTGTATCAGAAAAACAAAACTGAGTTGTTTTGGAGCTATGCCTTCCCCTAAACTGAGAAGCAGCCTCAGCAGACAGAAGAAATCCTATGGTCTAATTTGTTTGGAATGAGTAGTAAGATAATTAATTATTATTATTTTTATTTATACAAAATCAAGAAGAGGAAAATCATCTCATGGTCAAGTAATAATAAATAAATAATTCTACAGTCATCCACTGTGCTTCTCCATGTAGTACAGCAGAAATACATGCAGTTTGAGGTGAAATAAAGAGCACTCAACTAAATTGAAAAAGCATTAGGAAATTAAATCTCATTTCCTTGATATAAAACACAATTCTTTCCCCTCTATGGAGGTCCAGAGTGGGAGACAGCATCTAAGTGCAGCACAGCATCTTAAAACAAGATCTTAATACCTCAGAGTAGTTATCTAGGCAGAGTTTATCACAGGGGGAGAGAAGACTGCTGGAAGGCTGCAGTAATCCCTGGAAAAATATTTGTCTTTCACAGAGGATTTCCCTTACAGAACACCGCTGACTTGTACTCCATTCCTGTTACTTTCCAAAAAATATTCAGTGTTCCCAGGCATGATCAGAGGCAAACATGTACTTAGTCCTGCCTCTGTGAACTACACTGACTTGCCAGTGTGACAGAGGATGATGCCTGCCAGATTCTAGGAACAGCAAATTAGCTCATTGGGAATGGGCAGAGAACTTTCCTGCTTGCTTTTGATCTGACAATTATCTTTCAACAAACTGTTGATCCTGTGGGGTTCCAATATTTACTTTTATAAGCCTGATTGTGAAGGGATGCAAATTGTGTCCCTTGTAAATAATAGGTGGCACAGCTTGAGCTCTCAAGAAATTCTGGCAAAAGCAAGTTACTTAAATAGTGCACTGCCAGCTCCTCATTTTTAACATGAGAACTAATAGCTTGAGGGATGTTTGCCGACAGAAAAAACAGACAAATGGGGAGCTGGGAAGCAGCACCCTCGCCTTGTCAGGTCTTTTGAGGTGATAATTAGCATTTTGGTGACGTGCCAGAAAGGATAGACAAGCAGCATGGAAAGTGAGCACAACACTCTGGCCAGTGCATCCTGTCTGGGTAGGCAGCCAAACAGTGAGCCAGCTCCCAGTGCTTTCAGGGACAACAACATTATCACAGGCTCAATGAAAGACAAACGTGAATCACTAATTATGGAGGGTTTTGAGACAATTATTCACAATTGTTTGACCAAAATACAAAAAAAAAAAAGTGCACCGCCGCTTTGAAATTGATTTTCTAAAAGAAAATAAATAAAAATCAAGCTTGCTTACAATACCCTTCTTTTAACTAAAACATACAAAGGTGGTTTGTGACTTGACTTAGATTTATCTATCTAGATCAACAGCTTTGTCAATTCTCAATTGAAGCAAGAGAGTCAAATAACTACCAAAGCTCATTCCTGCCTTCTAGCATAGGCACCTACTACACAGGGCTGTAACAAAAAACAATTCATAAAAGCACAGAACTTTTATTCAGGTTTCAAGATTTCCTTCATTCACTTAGCATTATCCTGGTTCTGCAGCCACTTCCAAGCTTGGAGACAAGATGTAGGATTTACACTGAGCCATTTACTTCTAATTTTTTTCTCTTTACAACTGTCTGTGGGAAGTTAATCACCCTTATTTTCCCTTGCCACAAACTGAGCTCACCTTGGCACTGGGGAAGGAAGGGACAGGGGTATATGGAAAACTGTGTCAACTTTGCAAGTCTCACAGTGATCTTGATGGCATAACAAAGCCATCCTAATCCTGCTCTGTGTCATCACCTGGCATTAATGACCAGCTTGAGCTTTTACAGCTGATTGCAACGGCCTAAGATGCTCTAGGATCCCATACCACAATATGGTTGGCTTGTGGAGATGAAGTTACAATGTTATACAGCTGATTTATTCCCTTGATGAAAGAGGCTCCTGGGATGCAGTGAATGATCAGAGTCCCAGAATTTGCATGATTGGTTGAACATGACTTGCAACCACTCCATAAAGAAACGCTCTTGCAGGATCGTTTCAATTTACAATATTTTTGAAAAACACGTACATTAAATTTCCGTTGTTTGCTGACAGGCTTTCCAAGCAATTTATTCAGTTCATACCTTCTAGCACTCAAGTGTTTGCAAATCTAGAAAATCAGCTTTTTGGAAGTGACAATTCAGCTGTAGTCTGTGACTGGTGCTATTACTGCTGCTGTCCTTGTCCTGTTACTGCACTCTCCCTTGCTATCTCAGCATCACATTCAACAGACTCCCATCCACACAGGGAAGTTTTCTTGCATTTAGCTCACAAGGAGGAAGGAAGTAGAGAAATATCACGCATCAGTAAGTATGACCACAGCTCACCCTGCCCTAAGACCAGACCAATATGCTCTGCCTCAGGACATTGGCCAATGCAAGCTCCAATTGGTGAGAATTCCTGGAGAGCATTTCTACCAGAAAATTCTAAATATCTAAATAGCTAAAACTCTCTTCTGCAAACAGAAACACACTTTCATTGATAACTGAAGCACTGCAAATCTAATTTCTGCCAATGCCAGTAGATGCCCTTGCTACCTTAAATAAATCTGTACCAGATCCACAAAGCAAAAATACCCAAGCCTTCACCATTAATAGCCACTCTGTCTGCTGCACAGAAACCTTGACAATCAACAGTTATCAGACTTATCTAGGCATAAATAATGTAGGGAGCTCCAGGAGCTGAGCAGGAGCAAGAAGTGCCAGACTGCCATAAGCACAAGAAAATACGTGTTTCATTCAAACGTCTTTAAATTTCTTAGAATAGAGTAAATTTCCGATTATGCCTACAAGAAAAAGCATTGAAATAGCACAGATGTTTCTTTCAGACAATATACAAATATATACCAAAACCTGTCTCAAGATTTTCAAGAGACCCACTAATTTTCAAGTGTTTAAGGTTGGCTTTCTGTTGCTCATCTCCCTCTTCTGTGCTGCTATTTTTAAAATGCAGCAAGAACAGCAAAAAAGTTGTGCCCAGTGGGTGAGGCACAGTACAGATCTGAGCAAAGAAGCTCCACCAGATTCCTGTTCCTTCCACCCAGTACCAGCTCCAGCTCTGTGCACTGACTTGTCTGACCCAACAAGGCAGAAAAGACACCTGGATGGCTCCTGAGCTGCAGAGCAGTTGAGTCCTGCACACACAAGGCAGGCCATGGTCTGCCAGCAGAGCTGTGAGGAACTAGGGGAATTTCTGCAAATCTCCCCTTAAAGCAGGAGTAATGTCAGTCTGCCCAAATGAAGCCCGGCTTGGGAAACCACAAATGCAGCTGATAATTCAAATCTTGCTCTTGCACTAGATACTGCCTTATAATTAATGGTGTTACCTGCACCACCCCAAATAATTTATTGGCCCAGGGAATATTTTTCTCACAATACAATGCCAGTCAGTCATTACACAGTTTAAAAAATAAATGAATCAGGTTTTAAAAATTCACTTTAAACATGCCCTATGAGCTTCAGTAATATCTTCTCAATATAGTTCCTCCTACTCATCCTACTCTCATCCTTTCATTTAGTCTCATCAATGTCACTACAATCTCAAACCCCTCACACCTTGCTTCCCATCTTGATGAATGATTTACAAGATTCAGGTGAAGATACCGAAGTTATTTCAAGCATTTAATGATGCTCCTGACTTCTTTTATTTCAGAGAATTACATTTGTATTTTAGAGACAGTTTGCATAACACATTTTTGTAATATAAATTTCTTACTAAAAGTTTGTATTTAAATACCACTCTAACAGTTCAATTTCCAGACCAAGAAAATGAATTTCAAGTTATCAGGTATGTAAAAATCCCAAGAAAAAACATGGTAAAAGCTGCTGTCATGCATCTTCTAATATTCAGCTTTAGTAATTTGCTTAACAGATCTTACCTGGTGAGAATAGGGACCATGTCTTGCCCGCTGCCATGTTCTTTCTCCCATTGCTCAAGCAAAGTAGTGAGCTCAGCCTTGGAGTCCACATGCCCAGATCCTGAAGTCATGGCTTAGCCTAAGGCAGAGGTAAGACCCAGAAGAAAAAGGTCATAAAAATGAGCAAGAAATCCCACTCTTTCACTATATTCATTGAAATAATCTAAATCAAATATTACAAGTCATAATCAAGTGAAAGAGGCAAATAATACTCAGCAAAAAGGAGTGTGAAGATAAGGTGACAGAAGAGTGCTTTCAAAGGTGAAAGTTTCCTTCTGGTCCTTTGCCTGCAGACTAAAGAACACGTGCACCTCTGAACACAAGTCCTGACTGGTGCTCCCCAGCCCTGACCAGGCTGGTTGGAATGCACAGCTCACCACAGCTGTGTTCACTGCTGAGCCTTTCAGAAGCCCTACCTCAACTCCACCAGCAGACCTGAGTTACCCTTTGTGGTGATTTACTCAAGAACCAACCCAGCCAGGGCAGCAAGATTGTGATTAGTGTCGTTATCCCCGTTTACTGCCCTGCAGCCAGCCGTGGAAGTGCCAGCAAACTCCTCAGGTCCCCGTGCAGAGGAGCAGCAGCAGCCCCGAGCCCTGGGGCAGCAGGAGCAGCCCCGGGACAGCGGCGGCTGGGCAAGAGCAGGCACCGCTTGCTCAGGGTTCCCAAGAACAGCCAATGGCTCCAGGAGGAAGGAAGGATCATCACAGAAGGGAGCACTGGAGCAATTACTTCAGATTTATCAGCCTTTACTTGCATGACAGCAGCTGACAGAAGATTTATCTTTCCATCCTCAAGAGTCAGAAACTCCCTCAGTACTGAGTGACTTGTTGAAGCACCATTTAATGAAGAGAACTATCACTGTAGGCTCTGTTTAAGCCTTTAAATTTCCAGGTGTCAGCTTTTGTCGATCTGATAAAAACCTACTAGAAATAATAACAGCCTAAACTAGAATAAAAACTATCTCAAAATACTGCTGTGCCTCTAGTTCCCAACCTGACAGACTGTGATTGCTGTCAAGAGTTGTAACTTCTGAAGAAAGGAATACCCAAACCTAATTTATAAACTGACTTTGTATTGCAGATGGGGAAGAGTACACAAAGCAAAACAGATTTCTTAACGTCCAAAAACACACAAAGCATTTCATTAGCTACAGCATAGCCAATATCCATCTGCCAAGAGATTAAACACCCATTTGTCATAACTGACCCAGAGAAAGAAGTTCTCAAGTGTCTGTTATATACAGAAGTGTTTAAGACAGCGACACATCAATTCCTGAAATACACATTCAGGAGTCAGTCAAATGACAGACTAAAGGAAGCCATAGCACAGATTACATATGCATTTATAGCCCAAGCTGTCTCTGGAAAACATCATCATTTAACTGTGTGCTGGGCACCTCCAATTGGTTTAAAACCTCTCCTCACTCATGGAATGGAAGAACAATCCTACAGTTCTACCCCTTGTCTCCTAGGTGCTTCTGAATTTAATGTACTGTGACTGGTTAGTTAAAGGGGAAACAAGAAGTTAGGAACACTGGCTGAAGATTAAACTGGCAGAAACTGCCAAAGACAACAAAAAGATAGAAACCTGTGACAACAAGAACACCATTTTGATAAGTACTATATGAAGTGGGCACATGCTAACGAAAAACTACCTTATCATGAAGAAAGATTATGTTTTCTAAATCACAAATAATTATGATTTTATCTAGGATATTCATTATTCATTCATCTCAGAACTATATCAGGAAATTCGATGCAAATACATAATAAATTGGTTAGGAAGAAACACTACCTAAATGCAGGCAAAAACATAATGAGATTGTACACACACATGCCCCCAAAAAAACACCTTTAAAAATAAAAACTATTCCAAGCTCATAAAGCTCCATTTCCTTTTTCATTAACTGAACACCACTTGCCAGCAGCACTTCAGAGCTTTTAAATATCACAGAAGAACATTCACACAAACCCACTCTGGGCTTCAGAATACAAGTGTTGTAATGGAATCCACATTCAACCATTTCAGACACCCCCACCTTCATTCTGAACTCAAGGGATTCAGAAAAAAGGGCCCTGTGACCTCAGAGCTTGCACAGGGCCTGTGCAGGCTCTCCTGCAATCTGGAGAACAATTCACTGCCTCTAACTACCCTGAACTGTTCCTGCTGGGAAAGAGGAAAAGTCCAGCAATACCTGCAACAGGTCAATGAAGTTCCAGTCAGGAAGACCACAGAAACTGCTCACAGTCCCCTCTGGGACACCCTGTGCTATACCAAAAGCAAGTGAAAAATCCCAGTTATCCCTATAAAACTTGGAGTATTGCCTCAATAAAGCACATTATTGGTCAAAATAACTGGTGCTGCCATAGAGCTGTTTTCCTGAAATTATGTTTTAACATAAAAATGCCACCCTTTCTATCAGGAAACAGCAATGATAGTGAATTTCTCACCAAGACATCTTGACTCTTCCACAGGCTTATCCCTCCCAGTCTACTCAAATAAATATGACTATTTTAGATGGCACCACAGAACCTCCTACTGTGCTCATTTTTTTCAAGAATTCCATCTTAAATCAAAGTGAAGAGCTTTGCAGAGAGAACATAAATGACATGAACTAACCTGTAACTGCAGCAATACACCTGGCCTGGATGGAGGGGACACCTGGGAGAGCAGCTCTGACTTTCACTACTTCCCTTGAACCAGCTGCTGTAAAAAAAATCCACCTTAAATTGCTCTCCAAGAACCAGCAGAACTGATCAGATTTAAACACCCAGGGAGCAGGGGGGATGTATTATTTTGCTCTTAATAAGTTTTGAAAATCACGGCCTACTACAGATTTCAATTTGAACATTTAATAAGCTAAGGAAAGGGATTTTTTCCCCAAACAGCACTATTGCCAAAATATATTTAGAATCAACAGAACTCACGTGAACAAAACATAAAGCACTTACTCAGAGGATCTGACTTTGAAAGACAAGTATTTGCTTAACTACCATGGTGGGAACTGCCACTGAAAAGCCACACGTGCCTGTTTCAGCACCCCATGGTTGGTGCACAGGGTTTTGCTTTAATATTAAACACTACCTGGGTATTCCTGTGTCACAGCAAAGACTTCATGGGCATTTCACTCTTCTGAGCTCAGATGTAAAAATCTGACATACAAGGGAAACCCAAAGAAGTACTGAGACACAGAGTCCTCAAGGTATTCACATGTTTTTGAAACCTCAGACACTTTAGTGCTTGAGTCACCTCAGTGAGACACCTCTGAACAGCGAGGAAATAAAACTCCAGTGACCTCTAACCACAAAGGTTGATTCAGTGCCTGAAACAGCTGGAGCAGTTCAGCTCCACCCTTGCGTCCACTGGACCCTCACAACAACTGCAACACCACTGCAGCTCCTTGCCTTACTGATGCCCTGGTCAGGAAAAGGATTAGGAGGGTCTGAACACACTGACTTCCCACAGATAAACATTTTAAAGCATGACACCTCTTAGTGAGTATACTTACACCTGTATAATCTGAAAACCAACAGTTTGGTTATTTGGGAAATGAACACAAAAGGCCTAACGTAGCAATTTAAATGGAAAATAAAAATGCCACAGAATAAAAAAAAATTACACCTCAAGCAAAAAAAAAAATAATCTCCCAAAACCCACAATTTTAATCAACTTTATAGAAAGATTGCACATTTACATTAATGTGCACATGAAACTAATGGACAAAAATTACAAGAAGATTTGTAATTCCACATGCATAGGAATAACTCAAATTTGAATAAAAACACTTTGGGCCAGCTTAAATAGTCAAGTTTTACATTGCTCCCTCAGTATGGCTGAGGACACAATGAGAAGAAGACTCATGTAATAATTTAACACCACTAATTAGCTGGGATTTAGTTAAAGCTGAGCAGTACATCTGTAGGTTCTTTCATACTAATGTTTTAACAGAAAGAATTCGTTACTTTAAGAAAAAAATAAAATTCTCCCTCTCATCACAAATACCCTTTAAAGAGATGAGGCACCTGAGAGCTATTTGTCTAAACCTGTTGAGCCTGAAACAACCACGTGGAAGTTAAAGTATCACAAACTGTCAACACTGAAGTTCACTTGTGGAAATAATATAATAATAATAATACAAAAAAGTCTCACAATCTCTGGAGCACAAAACCTGGTTTGGTGTCCTACTCTGAAGGAAGTCGACGTTTGTTCAACTTCCCTGTTTAACAGAGCTCCAAACTGACTGTTATACTGAACATATTCCTAATGGTGCTTTTAAGCATTTGTTTAAAAAGTCCGTTTTTTGTTTTGTTGCTTGTTTAAATTAACGCATTTTAAGGACAGGGAAAACGACAAGGTTATTAGTTTCCTGGAATTTCTCTTTTTACAAAACAAACTTGTAACTACGTTCTGATCGAGCAAACCAAGCCCAAAAAAACAGGAACAAACTAAGAAACTTCTGCTGTCTACAAAATAAGAGAAAAAAAAAACAAACCCAAAAAACAACCAAGGAAAAAAAAAAACAAACACAACCGCGTCGTTTCAACATCAATCCCAGTTCGCGCGGAAGGGGAAACACGCGGGCCGCACCTCCGGGGGCGGGGGCGGCCGGTGACAGCTCCCGCGGGGTCCC
>JAHLSL010000013.1:2320779-2338281 GCA_025920805.1 Petroica traversi | reverse complement strand
AAATTGACAAACAACTATGCAAACTTCTACTTCTATCAAGATATTCCTGGATAAGAGAGTCCTCTGCCGGGGATTGATAAAGGACTAACTGAATTCTTCAAAAAAACTTCATTTGAATTATACAACAAGTTCTAAAAGTAAAAAAAAGTATTTAAAGAAAGTCTCTCTCTAGGAGAGGTGTGTTCTGGCTCTGTGCCAAGTGCACCCAGGGTCCAGGGACACTGTAATTCCTTTACCTTGTCTTTTCTTGTTGATTTTTTATTAAAAACCTTTTAACTTTAACAGAAAAGGACCTCGTTTTTAACACCACCCTTCCTACAGCTGCTCATGATGAGCTCCTGAGAGCCCGTCCTCTCCCCAGTCCTTCCCTCTGTCACTGCAGGAGAAGTTGTGCACCTGCCTGCCATGGGAGAGAGTCGGTGTGCAAAGAAACCCTTCAGCCCTGCTTAGCCCCATCCCTGTGTGCCTTTCCAGATGCAAAACCTTCTATCCCTCTGGGACTGTTTTTCTTTGTTGGTTCCACAGTGGGAATACCCCTGCTCTCCTGTGCTTTTACAGTGGTAATGAACTGTTATTCTGCAGGATCCCCAGCCCTGGCGTATCAAGTTTCCCATGGAGAAGATCCACGTGTTTTCATCGAAGTTACCATTTCTGAGGGGAAGGAAGATCTGGAAAAGTACCCTCCTCACGCAGGCCCTCATGGCTGGCTGGAGCATCAGAAGTGTCAAACCTGCCTGCAGCGTTGTTACCCAGGGAAGATCACCACATCCTCAGCTGCACCTTCCTCTCCCCCTGCAGGGCACCGGGGAGCCTCAGGGCAGCCGTGGGGCTGTTTGTAGGGAGCTGCAGAGGTCAGCATTCCCACCCCTCATCCCCAGGTTCAAAGGGCCTGAACAAAATTCGGGTTTCCATTTCCTGCCATATCTATGGTGCCCTGCAGACAGGGGCTCTCCTCAGAGAAAGTGGTGTTCAGTTCCCAGCTCACCTGAGCAGGTGAGGAGCCTGCTGCTCATTGCCACAGCTTGCACAGGCCTCCAGCTCCTGCATTTCCAGACCTCGGAGATATTTGGGAAGGATTCAGTCTAACATTCTTGTTTCCCACAGGGCAGGTGAGAGTCCACCTGTCAGGAACAAGACAGCATGAATGCAATGAAGTCCCAGTTTGTGCTGCTGTGCTCTAGTAATTGCCCAGGTACTGGCAGAAGCTTTGCTCCTAGAAGAATAAATATGAATAAGAAATAAGTAAATAAGGGGAAAGAAGGTCTTTTCTCTCAAGGAAAAGCTTTATAAGCACCATTCCTATCTAAGATGCCCCACATTAATCCACTTTCTTGGACTGCAACTGTATAAATCCCTGCCCTGGGCAGTGTTTGCACAGGCAGAGATTCTGCTACCACACTTGAAACATTTCACTGTCAATCTTGATTAACTCCAAGGTAATGAGTGCAACAGTGAGAATCCTGCAGCACTGGCTATAGCAAGTAAATCCCCACCCTCTCAACACCTTAATGACGCAACTGAAGAAAAAAAATGCGAAATATGTCTGTGGATTCCAGAACAATAAAAACAAGAGGCCAGCAGTGAGCTGGCTCCTCTTGCCCTGTAGGATGTCCTACCTGAGAGAGAGGCCTGTGGTGTGCAAGGAAGGGAAGGTTTTCTCTGCTCGGTCACCTCCATGGGCTCCCCAGCCAGAAGAACAACATATTCCACAGGATGGTCAGCTGTTACTGTGGCTGAATCACAGTTTGAGGTTCTCTGAACAAAGTAACCACTTCTCCCTCACGGCTGTCACATCCCAGATAACCTCACAATACCGTGGTTTGCCAGGAGAAGATAAACCCATTGAATGGGGCCTGAATAAACTTCCAGACTTAAGGACAATTAGCTGTGGGTTCAGAGGAAAAACAGCACTGGCAGGAGACGCCAGGCAGACATAAATTGTGGTTCCAAAGGATGCCTTGAGTACACCTAGGGGTGGAAAAGTATCTGGGATGTTTCATCTCTCACAGCTGCTGGCAAAGGCAGAGAGCCTCAGACCCGGGCTCCAGGCAGCAGCTTTCACCTTCTGCCTTTGCTCTGACAGACCTTTGATCTGAGAATGAGAAAAAGGTCTTTATCAGAAAGCTCCCAGCATTCAGAGACGCCTCACCTCAGCTGCCCTAGGAGGAGAGGAAGGATTCCTTAGGCTTTTAGGAGTGTTAATTGCTCACCTTGACCTCCAACACAGATCTACAGTGATAAAGTTCGTTGACTTCCTACACTTAACCTTTCATCAATTGCCCCATCGTCTTCTGGGGCTCAGTTTACTTGTCACTGTGTTTCTCCCTGCGACTGAGCTTCTGTTGAAGGGCAGCTGTGACAGTGGATACTGACCGAGCAGTATCAGCCTCTGCAGCATAATTTTGCTGCATGACTCATGGCAGGTGAGCAGTGAGCTCAGGAATAGAGTTCAGTCCCTTGGCAGCACTCCGGATCACTCTGCAGCTGCACCCAGCACCCGGCTGGATTTCCCAGCAGCATCCAGGGAAGGCTGCAATGCCGGCACCTGAACCTTTGGGAGGGTCTGGACCTGCCCTGCTCAGCTCCTCGTGAACTGACGGGTGTTCCTTGCAACGCCCATGCCCCGAGGACTGCGGGAACCGGGCGGGAGGTCAGACGTCTGGGGAGCTCACCTGGGAACAGCGCGGCTGCCGGGGGAGCAGAGCAGGGCAGCCGGCTCTGATGCACTGCCCTGGCCAGTGCCTTCTCCCTTCCACTCTCCTGTGTGCCCCGGGGAATCTGGGGAGTGGGCGGCAGGCACAAAACCCTGACAAGAAGGGGTGTTTGTCATCTATTGCTCTCCCAGCCTGGCTCTGCTGAAATAGTTCAGAAGTGCTTTTATGAGGTGTGAAGCAGATAAATATCTGCAATGATGTCCCTCATGCCTAAAGGGCTTTAAACACTGTCTAGGCTCCCCCAGAGTATCTGAGAGACATGTATCTACTGCTGAATTTTCACGTTGTGCAAAAATATTGCCTGATGGATTCGATTGTGGCCATGGGTGGCCTGCAAACTGGCAGCCAGCTCACCTCAATGATCTCCCATTTCGTGCCCACATCAGAGACACTGTAGACAACAGAGCAGAAAGAGGTACAAAGTGAGGTAAGCAGGAACGCGGTTCAGTGGGATTCCCTCTGCCTGGACAGTCTGAGCAGAGCAAAGGGGCTGCAGGCGTCACCTGCGACCCAGGTGACCACGGGCAAATGGGGCCAAAATACGTGCGCTGTGTCCCGATAAATGATGGGCGACAAGGGAGTAGTTCAATCACTAGGTGGCACACCGGCATCATCACACCACACCAGCGGCCTCTTGGGAGGGGAGGAAAAAGCTCTAAATAGCCCAAAGCAAAAATTAACAAGCAATCATCCGGGGCCGAGGTGCTTAGAGGAGCCATCTGTGCGCTCACACACACAGAGTAAAACCACCCAACAACTGGAGAGAGACATTAAATGTAGAAGAGCAGACAAAATGTGTTCATTCAATCGAATTCTGCTTCTTTGCTATTTCTGAGTGACAGTGGGAAAGGCAAGGGAGGCCTGCTCATGAATGGAGTGCAAAGAGGAAATGCACAGAGGGCAGCAAAGGTGGGCCCTGATCCAGGGAATGCAGTCCTCACCTTTTCAGAGAGTTATGTCTGCTCTTGTGTGTGGAAAGAGCATTTGGGGTTTCCTTCCAACAGAAAAGGCCAAGCAAAGCCCAAGGAGAAGTTTTTCACAGCGATAAAAAGACAGAGTGGGGACCAGTGCCAGCCGGCTGATGGCATCTGCTGCAAAAGGATTTCAGGGGTGCTTGTTTGCAGGGAGAGGAAAGAGTGATGGGAGAGTGATAGCAACTCTTCTGGGGCAGGATTTTCTCTGGGCTGGAGCTAAAACAGCAACATAAACTAAAACCAGCTAGTCTATTTATGGGGAGGGGGCAGGGACAGACCTACATTTTGGCAGTGGCTAAGTGTGTTGTTTTACTAGTAGGGAGCAGTAGAAGCAGTTCACTCTTGAAAGTGTCAAGGACCTAACCACGGCCAGCTACACTACCTCTTCTGGTCACTCCCAGGATCTGCAGGACTTGCCATCAGGCAGGCTGTGCCCAGGCTCTCTGCATGGACTCAGCAGTGCAGACACAGGCTCCCCAGCCAGCTCCCCCTGAGCACTCAGCCCAGACTGAAGAGAGAAGCCAGATCTATATCTAGGAACATGGAAATGCAGAAGAATGTCGTTCATCAGCTCAGATACTAATGAGAACGCGAGCAGGCAAACAGCTCCCTTCCAAACAAGCTGGTGCCAAAACGCTCCATTCAGACGCTCAGTGCGATGCCAAGAGCACATAACTCTGCCTAGCTGAGCATCTGAGTGACAGCACATCTGCGTTTGCAGGCTGAAAGTCAACAGAAAAGTTAAATAGTACAAAGTGATCAGTGTTGCATGAAGAATACACTGACACACACCTCTTGCTTTCAGCAGCATGGCCCCCAAACCCTGACCATGCTGCAGCACTGCTGCTACTGCAGTCTTGCTCAGAGCTTTGTGCTCAGCTTCTCACACAACACCCAGCAACTTCAAGCAGATTTTCATACCTCTCCTTTCTCTCAAATTACTGAAAAGTGGGGTTATTGATGTGTTCTGTGATATATGAGCTATCCAGGTGTGAAGCTGTGAAAGGAAAAAGCCTTTAGGAAGGTGGAAGGGCACAGATAAACCATGCACGGAATATACAAGGGAGAACATGAGAAAAGTGGAGGACAGTTGGTACACAGAAAGTGGCACCACAGCAACGAGACATCATTTCCTGACTAAACTCATTTCTCTAACTGGGAGTGTTAAGAGCTCATTTCAGGCACTACACAAAATCCCTTGTTCGTTTTTGTGGTTTAACAAGGGGTTTCCTTTTTTATCTGTTTTGTTACTATAGGAAACAACCAGAAAAGAAAACCTTTTCATACAGAAGGAAGCAAGAAAAGACTATGCACAGAATGCTGTGAAATGCCTGCAAGACACAGTGGGAATACAAACAAATTCTTCCTTATGTTTTCCAGCAAGAAGGATCTTAGAGATTACTTGTAACAACAACAGCTTTAAAATCAAAGATTAAACAGAACCAGGGAAAAGTAGAATTTTAAGAATACTAGCCTTTTTAAGAGGAGGGTGTGGTTTGTTTTGGTTTTTTCTGTTTTTTTTTTTTTCTTTTTATCAGGCCTTAAGTGCAAGTTACCTATCTGCTCTCTTCATGACTTCTCCCTATAAGAGTTAATTAGGTCAAGTGCATTTATGTCTCAGTTTTTGATACACATGGAAACAATAAGCGAATAGGAGAATGTGGGCTATAATAGTTGCTGGCATGTGTGAAAATACGTAAGGTTTTTTTATTCATGGGTTGTTTTATCATGGAGGGATTCCACCAAGGTTCTTAATAGCAGCTATGTTGTGTTTGTCATATGCAGCATCTCCTGGTAATCCCAATTTTTAGCTTGCCCATGGTGGTGCTTATGGCTCTGGGAACTGCAGATATTGACTCCCAACAGCCACACGTGCATGGCCCTGCTGCAGGCACTGCCCAAACACCGAGACCTGGAGCACTGGAAAGTCTGAACACTTGGCTCTCACATTCACCCACACATAGGAAGAAGCTCTGCAGCTCCCTGAGCAGCGTAAAGCATCCAACAGCATTTGACATGGGGAAAATCCCAAGCTGAACTGAGGCAATGTGAAGCTGAGGGAGTCTGTGCTGGGATTCACCCAGGACTCTTGCCTTAAGGTGTCTCTGCTATGAAATATCTTCTCACCCAGAAAGAATGACTTCCACTGGCAACACCTCTGTCTGTGCTGCCCTGACCCTGAACAGCCTCTACAGCCCCAGAAACATTGTGGGACAGGGATATTTGAGGACAGGGATATTTGGGGGCAGCTTCCTGAAACACTGAGCACCTCCAAGGCCAGGTACCCAGGAATGCAGGTGGGCCTTGGGGCACAACGTTGCTGGTGCAGACGCAGATCCCTGACTTCATGGTGACTTAATAAAGTTCTGGTTCTGCTGCTGAGCTCCAAGTGCCACATCTGCAGCAGCAGCAGCTCGAGGCTCTTCCCTTCCCTCTTCCACTTGGTCCCTCATGTAGATGACAGTGTCTTTTCTTCCTTCCAGAATCTCATATCCCCAGCAGTGGAAAGGGAATATAGCAAGAGTGAAGCTTCATAAATTTTCTTTGTACAAATAAATCAGAAGCACCTGACAATATGGAAGGAGGGAAAGGGAAAAACATTGAATTTTTAGGAATTGAATTGGATGCCAACCCACAAAGGAGAAAAATCCTACTGCCTCCCAGGGCACAGCATGCTGTTAGCAACTGCAGGGACATACTCATGGGTTTTGGTCTCCAGGGAACCTTGTTTGTGAACATTTAGTTGCATTTACAGGAGTGTGGGGTGTTTTATACAGCAGTCAATTCCTTTAGGGATGAAGATAAGTGCTGGATCCTTATTCTAAAAGCAGCACTGATAAATGATAACTAGAAAAATATCTGAATGTCCTCTTTGCTTCTGGAGCTGGGGTTAAGGGCAGCTCAGATGTGCAGTAATGGCTGCAAATAACACAAAATGGGTGATGCAAAGCTCTGCATTTCCGTTCGGTTTGAACAGCAGGCATGTGTGTAACACACCCCTCTCCCTGCAAAGGAAGCGGTTTCTGAGAAACACACATTTTTACCACTTCTGGACACAAAAGAACAACAAACTATCAAAACACCAATTTCACTAGTGAGCAGTTACAGAGACGTGGATGCCATTCACAGACTGGGAGTGCACTTAATTCACAAAGTTGCACGGTGCATTTGCAACGTGTCTGTGTCTACCTGCTGCAATATGATTGTTAAGTGCAATTAAAAGAAGGTAATTGTAAAATAGGGACATTCTGGAGGCATCATTTTGGCATTCCCCACTGAAGGATTTTTTTCCCTGAGATTTTTTTTATCTTGCAACTTTTTCATCTTCTCCAGAGAAAAAAAGATAATTTTCAGTTATTGGACATACCAAATTACCAGTACCACTGGATGGGATCGACAGGAATTTCCCCTGTGTTACCTTATTTCACAGCCTATGTTGTGATTAATAACATTTAGTAACATTTGTGTGCTTATCATAATTTCATTACATTTAATGCAGTATCTGGGCAGCAGTCTTCAGTGTAGTCCAGGACGAAAACAAAGCTTTAGGCTGAACAGAAGTTAAGAAGATGGGAGGACAAAATGAGAGACGTTTATGGCTTTTACAGGCTGTTTGGACAGCAGAACTCACAGGAGATTTTAGCAACAGGGATGCAAAACTTTGAGCCAGGGAGGAAGCAGGAGGCGTGTTTAGCCACTCTCCAGGGCTAGGATGCTATTTTCTATAAATCAGAGTTTTGCACTGTGGCTGAGAGTACCAAGATTTATTTTGCTTTGTCTTTGGATCGTGGGAGTAAAATGCTGGTCTCCTTGAAATATGTGGGATGTTAGTGACTAGGATAATAAAGGCAAGATTTCACCACAGACATTTTGAATTCTCTTCATCCCAGCCTCTCCCAGCAGCCTGGCTGGATTGTTCCCAGCCTGTTTTGTAGCAGACAGGTGCATTAGGCCAGATGAGCTCCTTGAGACACAGCCTCCTCCTGTTACTTACTGTAAACCACTGCTATGTTCTCCTGGGGTGCAGAAAACTGCCACGAGCCAGGGAGGAATCTCCTGGAAGATGGACCCCCAAGGGAGAGCTGCAGGGAACAACACCGCCTGCTGCGGAAAGTTTTACAAGCCAGCTGTGGTTACCCACCATCCAGATGGTGAATATTCAATGTTTGCTTTACAGCAACATTTCCAGATCCAACCATGTTACTCCCCATCTCTCCCTTTCACGAAGAGAAAAGGCAGCACTGAGGTCTCACAGCTCCAGCTCTTCTGAACCAGTTCCCTCTTTGCCTGGTCTTGATCAGCAATACTCTGTCAAGAGCCATTGAAAATGGGAAAGGAGGAGGAAGACAGTAGCTTTCTTCCAGGCAGTTCACAAAACCTTTTGCTGGCCTGGCTGCAGACACCCCACACAAACAAAGAAAAGTTTTTGCTCCTATTCCTTATGCCACTTTTCTGTCTTGGTCCTCTCTGGCTGAACCTCTGCCAAGACTTTGGTAACACATGGATTTTGTAGTTGGTGGAGTTGTACCCTTTATCCTGTGAGCATAGACGAATGTGTCACCCTGCAGACACCATCCAGTTCCAGAGCTTATTACCTTCCTTCCTCAGGAACAGTACCTGAGGCAGGGGTGTTTGCTCAGTTAGGAATAATCCCCAGGAGAGATTCAGCACTGGCTGAGGAGGGTCTGCTGGAGGGAGGGCTGTAGCTCCCTCTTCCCCGTGTGAGTGTCAGATGCAGCATCCCCACCCCTCAGCTGTTCGGTTTGGTTTTTTTTTGGAAGGACTCTGACTTTACTCTGTGCTTCAGCCACAGTCACAGCATCCAGGTCTGTAGTTCTGCTCCATGCCTCTCATCCCATCCCTGATTACTTGATGCTGGGGAGCTGCTGGGAGTACTTGTGTCCCAAACATCTCTTGGGAATTCAGCAGTCTCCTTCCCACGCAGACACCAGCTGGGAGCAATCCATTTCTGCTCAGCTCTGCACCCAGACGGTACACAAGCAATTTTAAATCCAGGGTGTGGACTAGCTGAAAATGACTAAGAAAATGAAAGATGACTAAGAAAAACAAGCTGGTGTGCTGTGAAATTATCTCCAGCCTGAAACAGCTGAAGATCTCTGCAATTTTCCTGCAAAGCCCTGAGAGGTGCTCAGATCTGATAACACTGAGGCATCCCAAGAGCCACGATCCCTGCCTCCTGCTCATCTGCCAGCAGATGTGCCAAAACACCTCTTCTGGCTGCTGGTCTTCCAGGAGTCTCTATCAGTGGAAAAACCTCTGTCCACTGCTCTTCACTCCTGTGGAGCACAGGGCTGTGCAGAGGGGTGAGCAGGGCTCTCAGCTCCTGCTCCAGCCCTCTGCCCATGCCCTGTTCTTTTGTGGCTCCATGGCAAAGCACACCAGGTCTGTGGAAGTTGGTGCAGGGGCACACAAATTTTTCTGGGTAAACTTCACTCCTATCACTTGGCTGATTTCTGACCCTCTGCATCTCCAGTCCTGTCATTCTCTGCCTTCTTCTGTCTCTTCTTTTGTGGTTTTTCTTTAATTTTGCCCTGATACTTCACATAATTCTAGTTGCTATGCAGGGTTTGTGGGCTCAGCTGCCTGTAACAACCCCTCTCCATGGGTGTGTGCAGTTTGGCTGCAGTGAGGACACTTTGCTGATTAATTTGCTTTTTTTGGTGTAGTTATTTTAGATGCTTGGAAATAAAATAAAACTGTTACTGATACCTTCCCTCTCCTAATGCCAATTAACTTCAGCAAATTAATCTTTTTCAGAACTGTCTTTTGTGTGGTCTAGGCCAGGGTACACACAGGAATACAAACCGTGTGGCTTAATTTGCTTCCTGCTTTTGTTCTCACCAGGTCCATAAGGTGGGTGGAGAGGGACAAGGAAGCAGCACAGTACAACTGCAAGTCAGAAAGGGTAGATTTGTCCATATCCATGGGTCCTGTGCTGGGTCACCACACAGGCTGATGAGGGGAATCCCAGAGGCTGCTTCCTCCACCAGAAGCTGGAGAAAGGGAGGGATCTGAGTCTTGCTTCCCCCCATGCTGAACATGTCCTTGCACCTTGTAAAAAGAACCATGTGGTGTTTCATAATCCTTTGTTAGAGCAGTTTCCAGAGCTCTTACTACAGGTATGTTGTCAACTTAATTGTTATTCTGACCTGTAAACACTAAGGTTATAAAAAAAATTGTCCATCCTCTTGATTGCATTGTCCTCCCCTCCCTGCTGCATTGGCCTAGCTGGCAGATCTTGTTGCATTTGAGCGAGAAAAGTCGTTCACCATGGCTCCAGCCATGCAGGTGAAGAAATCACCTGTTAATGGTGCTTCCCATTTTATGTATCAGGACATTTTATTTATACAGACAGCCCCAAATTATCTCCCTATACAGTTCCATAATCTCCCTGCTTAAATACATCCACCATCAAAACTGTCTATTTAAGTCAAGCTCCATAGATTGAACCTTGCAGGAATGAAAATGTGCTTTTGAAAGAGGATTTTCCTTGAGCTCCTAAACCTCAGAAACAATTGTAAAGCCAGAGGAGTCAATGAAAGAAAAAATGTTTTTTAACGTTGTTTAAACAGTTGCTGTTCAGGGACTGCTTTACAAATGAGTGAACTCACCTATTGTGGAGGAAAAGCAAACTACCATGGCTTTTGCTTATTTCAAAGCTCAGATACAACCCACTGCAAGAGGGCAGGCTGCAGAGAGCACTGAATTACACCAGTGTATTCCCACTGAGTGAAGAAGCAGAAATAACTGCTGTGAAGAGCCCCTCCCAAAAACAAGAGAGGCTGGGGTGAATGGCACCATGAATCGTGGCTTTCAAGCACACCAGTTTTTGCCATTAATGTGATTCCACCCCTCTGGAACAGCTGGCTCTGCGTGGTGGATAGTGGGCAATGCCTGCAGGGCCCCAGGAGCCAACCTTGGACACCAGTGGAGTGTAAGGAAAGTAGCAGTTCCTGGTACATGGTTTCAGGATTATGATACTAAAAAGCAGCATTACTGCTAATAGGTGAAAAGTGAAATCAACGCCATTCTCTACAGTTGGGCTGCTTAAAGAATTTGCAGTGATTACAGCTATTCTAATAAACAAAGATTAGCTCCTATATGAAGAATAGAAGAGTAGAAAGTGTATTGAAAAGCAGAGAAAAGTTCTCTACCTTCCTTTATGGCTGCAGATTAATAATAAATCCTGGATGAGTCTACAGATTGAAGAAATAAATGTAGGTCTTATCAGCATTAATATTAAAAGTGCTCTAAATTCTCTTCCCAAACCTTGATAATCCACTCGTGGTCCTTATGTTTCTTGCATATTTACTCAAAACCAAAAAGTCTTATTATTAGTCATTTAATTGTGCATGCCCTTCTCATCTCCTAAAAAACCCTCCTCTTTGTGCCACCCTCATGTGTAAGTTTCAGGATAACCAATTAAAACAGAATTGTGAAATGAGCAAAACAGAAAAATCTCACTTATTGAAGCAATCTATAGACTTCCTTCCTGTCCCTGGTAAAGCCCCAGGATCTTCATCAACACACACTCTGAGGGTGGAAGACAACAGGTTTAACTCTGAGGAGAAGAGCAGAAGCTGAATAACCCCTCACTTCTCCATCAACAGCAAATATCTGCTGCTCTTTAAAGGGACAAGAAACCAGGAGCCAAGGGGATCCCAGGAGCAGCAGGGAAGGAGTCACACCAGTCAGTGCTTGCACTTCAACCCCAGAGTCAGAAAAGCCAGGTAGGCTCGAGGGACAGCAAGAGCATCACCAAGGATCCAAGGTCATCAGACACGCGCGTGGTAATGAGACAGAGTGAAAGTTAAGGGGAGAGGAAAGTCTTCAGGCCAGACCCAGCACAACAAAGCAGGCACAGACCAAGAGTAAGTGCCCAGAGCCCCTGTGCTAATGAACGACTGGGTGTTTGGGTGGAAGTCCCAGGTGAGGCTGGTCAGGGCATTAGGGATGCTGTGGCCCTGACATCTGCAGCCAAACAGGGACAGTGGCATCACAAGAGGAAAACCCTCTTGTTTGAACTATTATCAAAGTTAATTCCTTGGGGAAAAGCTCAGTGTAGCATTGAAAGGAAGTATTGGCAGAGCACTGGCAGTAAAAACCTATTCCCATGTGTCATAGGTTCTGCCATCTTCCCCATTGCTAATGGCAGGAAAAAAAAGACCTGCTAAGGGCAAAAGCAAAGTGAACAGCAGCCTCCCCCCGGTCTGTGACCCAGCTCCTCACTTGGCAGGGGGCTGTCTTGTGTCCTTGGAGAGTTGTAAAAATGGTTGTACCTCCAGTAAGGACCAGTCAAGAGCTGTCTGCTAGAAAAACAACATCACTCAGTGGCTTCTTCTTGTAACCTCCAAAGCATAGCTGGGAGCAGGGCACTCCTGATCAGCAGGTGGGTTTATTTTCCCCTAAGGTAGGGGAGGGAGTGTAACTCTGTACTCTCCTCTTGTCCTCAGTGAGTGAAACATCCTGGGCTGCAGAAAGCCTGTGTTGGCCAGGAAGGGGTCAGCACATTTCAGAGGTGGTGTGAGGGTGGATGTTGTTGTGTTCACCTCATTGCACCTGCCTGGGAAGGAGGGCTGAAAAAGAGCAAGCTGGAGCTGGGGTGAGGAGAGGAGATGCCAGGAGATGCCTGGTTTCTTAGGCTGGGCTTAAAAGCAAGTAGGGTGATAACTTCTTGTAAGACTGCAGTTTGTTTGTTTGTTTCTCAGTTGTATCACGCTGTAGTTCTGGCAGGTAAAGCAAAACAAGAAGAAAGCTACATCAAATGTTTTTGGCACTGCTGTGAATTTGCTAATGGGCCTTCGCAAGGCAGTTCAGTGTAATACTATCGTGTGCTGGAGCTGTGGGTTTAACTTTGCCCCCTCTATGGGTGCACAATCTGAGCACTCTGTGTGCTCGTGGGCTCACTGCTGGCCTCATAGGCACCCTAGGAGAGGGTGACTAAGCAGAGTAAGCCTGGTTTTGGCCAGCACCCCGCTCTGGGATGTGCGAGGAGCAGCAGTGGGGCCTTTTCTAACAAGGTGTTGCCTTGTTTTAATTTGTTACTTTTAATTCTTTAAATATACCCCTGCCTCTTCTGGGAGTAAAACACCCTGTCTGGATCTCTCTCCCTCTTGTTACATCATAATATCATTGCTATTTCCTTTACTTTCCTGAAACCATAAACTCTTCCAGCTTCATCTGCCTTGTTTTACCTTCCTGCACCCAGTATTTGAAAATGGAGCATTGAAAGCTGAAGAGCGTTCCAAGTGAGCAGTTCTGTGCTGAGTTATGCAATGACGTTGCAGTGTTTCAATACCGAAATCCTCCCCAAAGCAGCTCACTTCGGGTTAAGAAACCAAAGTGACAGCTTTTCAAGCAGCGAGATCTTGCTTTGTAGTGACCCCGAATCCCTTCAGGACTGGGCTAGTGCAGAGCCTAACAGGCAGAGGAAGTGTTCAGGTGTTTCGGGTGCTGGGATTTGCCTTGAACTTGCCCATAAGGAAACTGCCTTGTTCCTGCTCAGCGGTGGCTGGTTCTGGTTCTCAGCCCCTTCTAGCGGGGGAAGGAGGAGGGTTGAGGTGCAGGTGAAATCCAGCCTGGATATCAAGACGCTGATTAAATGCCCGTGAGGCTGGAGCACCACAAACCTAACAGGCTCTCTGAGTTGTGGCTCCCTCGTGTCTCCTTGACCAAGTCCTTCAGCACAAAGCTCAGCGATAAATTGTGATATTAGAAATTGAGTGAACTTCTGATTTTCCACTTCCTCCTGCATGACTGCCCTTCTCTCAGGATGGAAACAGCTTTGCAGTACCATCAGGTTTCCCATCCTGTAAGGGGGATGTGCTCCCTGTGAGGGACTGGCTGGTGTCTTTCACAATGGGACAATGCAGCAGCAAGCAAAGGGACCAGTGAAAAGCATCTGGAACAAGCACCAAACAGAGAAATGAGGAATATCAGAGACCAGTAAAGGCATGTGGAAAAGGAGGCAACTCGGCTGAGGTTAGTGGTGAACAGTGGTGTGATGCAGAGAACTGGGTGACACCCCTGGCCACAGAAGGTCACCAAGGAGCACAAGTGGTGTCACCTTGGCACACTGCTGTCTGTGCCTCTTCAGTGGCTGGTGACACAACAGGTTAGACCCACGTTGGGAAGAGAAGGATCTAAGAAAGGGCACATCCACCAGCAGAAGGGTTTGTGATGTCACTTGAGAAACAGTTGTGATGTATGGTACCATCAAACCCAACACCCTTGTGCCAATGGTGAGGTTTGATTTATTAATTGCTTTGTATAGGGTGTCATATATGGACTTGTATCTGCTTGGGCTGCAGAGTGAAATTCAGACCTGCTCATCTGATTGAGTCTATTGATAGTATGTGCTGTTTTCAAGCATTCTGCCACAGGCTTTCAGTTCCCAGAAGTCTTGGTCAAATCTTGGTATAAAAGAATCCAGAGGCATTCTGATGTCAGGGCACTGAAGGCGAAGCTGAGTTATCCTCATGTATATGGGATTTGTATTTTTCTCATGCTCTAGATGAAGCCTTCACAGAGCCTTGTCCTCTGGCTGAGTAGATTATGAGATGCTTCTATAACTTGTGTGGAAATCTGTTGCAAGGTCATTTTGGCTCCCTATGTGTCCCTACATTTCAGAGCATTTTATCAGGGGTGTGGAGTCCTTTCCAAATCTTCCCATTCACCTCTTTTAGAGATCCTGTTCTAGGGAAGAAGGCCCAGAGTACCCACAGCAATAGTGACCTCCCAGTCAGGACACTGAGCATCAGTGCACCAGAGTTACTTGACACTTTTATCTGGGCACAAAACTCAGGACTGAAGTCTCTATGCATTGACATCAAATTTGATGCTCTGATCAGAAAAGTCATGGAAGGTACCACTTTGAAAGTGCCTTTTCCAAGTGGAATGAAAGTTCATAAATTGTGCTCTGCTGGACAAGAAGAACACAGCCAAGTGCAGAAGTGCTCATGGTTATGAGAGAATCAATTAGGGCATGTTGATGAATAATGTATGTGCAGCTTAGGAGAGATGGATGACATTGGTTTTATTTTTGTACTGTTAATTGAGAGTGATTCTAGGACAGAAAAAAAAGCACAAAGGGAAGATGGGGAGATTCTGGTCACAGTGTAAGAAGCTGGAGGTTCATCAACAATGCTTCCTGTCCATTAAGCTGTAAAAACCTCAGGAAGAGGAATTGTACTTATGTCCTCTACAGCTCCTGATCCATGTAACTGATACTGCCCAATAACCCCATTCAGACTGTAAATGATATGAGCATTTAAAGAGTTAGAAGTTGAAGCTGCTGCTTTGAAATCTGATGGCCTTTCCTGAATTAAGACAGTGTCTGCCTTGCTCTTTTGGGATCCAGTTGTAGGGCATCAATCAGTCAGCTTTATTTATCCCTAGAGGTGTGGCTCTGCTGTTCCTTGGATGTGCAGGGATCTCCAAAGGAGACCTGGTGCAGTGAGGTGTTGGAGAAAGCCTGGGAATATGGCAGGGAATATTCTGTTACTGCCCACATATTCCATCCCCACATGCTGATCTGGAGGTCAAAATTAACTTCTCTTCAGATCTCATGAGTCCACCCCTGAGTCCATGCACTTGCTGGCTTTGAAAAAGCTAAGTGTCAACTCTGAGACTGAAATAAGTCCTGAAGGCTAGAGCAGGAGCCTGGAAAGCACCAGGACAGCTCTGTGTAGCTTTGCTTTGGTGCATCCCAACACCTAATTACAGGAATTTCCCAATGCTTGGGTGCCTGCCTAGCTCAGAGAAAAATCAGCTGCAGGTGCCCAATCATATTCAGCTGAGACAAAGGACATGAGGGAAGGGCAGAGGTCACCTGCTGTGGTGATCAAGCAGCCACTTGCCAAGGAACTGTGTTATTTGTTGTTTGTAGAGCACTTCCGTTGATGGCTGAGGTGTGAAAGGCTGAGAAAGCTCTTGGGGGGTTGTTTAGGTGGCTGATCCACTCAAGTTGTGGGGCAACCACTGATCCCACCTGGAATATTTCAGCCCATTTCTATATTTGCTTATTCTGGGAAGAGTCACTGCTACAAACTAATCCTCCACCAGAGATGGTAAAGGACAGCTGGTACCTGTTTAAGGAGCCAGAGCTGTTGTGTGCGGTGGGCCTTGAGGGTACTTAATTGAGAAATAACACCTGAGTTTGCTACCTCAGTTCTCTCCGGATGGTGCAACTCCAGCCTCAGTGTTGCAAACCAGCACCCATAACCCACACTTGCTGCTTGGACTGAGTGTTTTTGGTTGTGGGTGTCCTGAGGCTGCAGCACGAGCTGCCTGCTGGGGAAGTGTGGGAGATGTGGAGCTGTGAGAAGGGACCAGCTCTGCAGTGGGACTGTGCAGGCAGCTCCCTGTGCACACCCAGCCTGACGTGTCCAACAGGCAACACGGGTGTCCCACTGCAAATGTAGAAACCAAGAATAACCTCCTAGGCTTTCTGTTTTGGCTAACTTGAGAGAAATGAGGAGGTGCTTAGCTGCTGGAGTGCTCAGAGGAGTGGCCTGTGAAGCAGCCACCCTCAGCTGGGCTGTGCTTGTCCGTGCTGCTGTGAGGCAAATGCCTGAAGCACAACACGTTATAATTTCATACAGAATAAAAGCCCATAAGGACTGCTCGCTGCTCTGCTGGGGGCATTCTGCCTGCTTTAACTTGCATTTGTTTCATTGCCTCTCAGGTCTCCCCTCTGTGACAGGCTGAGGCAGTGGAGGAAAATCTGGACTTTCATACCAGGTTTAACAGCAGAAGGTCCCAAAGAGAATTTGGATGTGTCTAGCTGGGGAGGAGGGTAAAGGCTTACTGCGATCCCTCGTGCCTTTGCCAAGTGCCCTGGGGCACACTGTGTGTGAGATGGCTCTGTGGTGCTACGGCCTTTTAATTTTGGATCAGCCATGGCTTCCCTGAAGCCCAGGAGGCCCCTGAAGCACTCGCAGTTGAGTTACACTGGTGATGCTCAGGTTGCCAGTACGTATGCAGACCTAGACACCAGTCTCCCACTTGTATTTTTCTTGCTCTGGATATTTGAGTACCACCCTGGGGAACCAGATAGGCAATTTCTCTGCTGGCCTTGCTCTTTTTCTTCCCCGTAACACACGAAAATACAGAACTGGGGCTGCTGGGCAGGCTGAGCAGCTTGGTGTGTCAGCAGTGTCCTGGTGGTGCAGAGGCTATGGACACACTGGGCTCGCTGTCTGTGGGACCGCAGCCAGCCCACGGAGGTGAGCAATGAGCTTACCTTTTTCTCAGCATTCGCATCTGAAATGTTGCCTGCGCTTTTTGATACCCCTGGGATGTGAGACCTTGCATTTAAAAGAACCCTGAGGAGGCTGCAGAAAGGTTGGGGCTTAACAGGCTGAGGGGGGTGGGAATGTCGAGCTGGAGATGGGTTTGGGTGGCCTCAGGGATGGTTGCCCAGTCCCTGTGGGCAGGATATGAAGGCAGCAGAGCAAGGTTCATAGCAGGAGAACAAGGAACAACAGAAATGGGACCTGCATCACCGGGAACAAGAGAAAAGTTCTCTCCTGTGAAGAGCCCAGCGCTAGAGCAGGGGCTCGGAGCCTGGCGGGTTTTTATGCATGTGTAGGGATTTAACCCCGATGGGCCAAGGCCCAGAGCTAAGCTTCTTATTGTCCCTGGCTGGAGGAGAGGCCCCCGAGGCCACTCAGCCTTAATGACCACGGGTCCCTGTGGCTAATTAGTAGCTTTCCGCGGGCGGTGGGGGTTCGCCCCTCGCAGCCGCTCTCCTCAGAGCCGATGGCAGCGGCAGAGGCGGCCCGGGCCCCGCT
>JAHLSL010000013.1:2280370-2320379 GCA_025920805.1 Petroica traversi | reverse complement strand
CCTTCCGCCTCAGCACCCAGCGCCCAGCAGAGGCGGAAGGGCCTGGCGGAGCCCGGCGCTGCCCGGGCACCGCGGTTGTCACGCTCCGCTGTGGCCGAGCAGCAGTGATCTGTGGTACTGGTAAACATGGTCTATGGGACTGGTAAACAGACATGCAAAGTCATAATTTATTGTCTGTGTGAGACTGGTCGGTGAGCTGGGGAAGGGGAAGGCTCGGTGTGCTGAGCTGCTGCTGCTGATCCTGTTGCCTCTCCTCTCCGGATCCTGTCTCACAGCTTTTTAACTTGCTCCCTCCGAGGAACAGCTTTTGGGTACTGGATGTTTCGGTGCTCGTTTGAGAGATGCTCATCAACTCTGTTGAAATCCCCTTCTGTGTCTTTGTCGCTTAGTACAAAACTGGTGCTTTAAAAAGTTCTTACTGCATCCCTCCAGTCTATGTGCAGGTGGGGGAATTTCGATTAAAAAAAAAACCAACCAGAAAACAAAACCCAACCCAAAATCCCAAACAGTAAAAGGAAATCACTGTTCCCTTTTTTTCTTTTTCTTTTATTTATTTATTTTTAATGCTAATAAGGTGGTTACATTTGCTTGTCTTTATAACTTTGTTAATATTGGATATCCTTTGTATGGCTATGCAAGCATCATGCTTGGCGAATAGTCACCTAGCCTGTAGGAAATAACTGCAAACTTCTGTGTTGGTTCAAGATGTTCTGCTGCCTGGTTGAAGGTGGTAGATCCCCTCCCTGACTTAGACTAATGGGCCATGTGAGTGGTCTCTGTGCTTCAATGGAGAATCAATTAATTTAGAATAAACAGCCTTTGTTTAAGTAGCCCTGCTCTAGGGACAGCAGCACCCAGCAGAAGAATAAAAACAAAACAGTCTGCTCAGACCTCTGCAGGTGCTCCTGGTGGGAGCTGGCATGGCCTTGGTTTGCTAAGTGAGGCTTTTGCCAGACATGGAGCTGTACACCCTGAATATACAGAGAGAACAATGCAGCTTCTTACCCTGTGCCTTTACAACATCAGAATGTAGGGGTTGTTCCTTGAGAGTAGGTGCTGAATCTGAAATTTTCAAGAAATAGACAGTTGCTGCTTTAAGGGAGAGCTGTTGGGGATGTGTGACATTTTCTGGGTTGACAATGCCTTGGAATAAACACCACCTTCTGCCAAAAAAAGCTCAGAATGTTTAGGCACTGGGTTCCACTTGTACTGCACTCAGGTAACTTCTGCCCCTCTAAAATCTCTTGGAATTCCAGATTTGATACTCAAGGCTGTTGCAGATCCTGGGTGGGAACATCCTGTGCTCTTGTGAGAAGAACAGCATGGGTTTTGTCTCCTCTCGATAGTGCTTGCATTTTAGTGCAGATTTGAAAGGTATCACCTGGCACAGTAAATTTGTAACAGGACATTGTGGTGTTCTCTGGGATCCAAGTTGACATTGTGGAATAATTCAGTCTGGAAAGGGCCTCAAGAGGTGTCTAGTCCAACCTGCTACTCAGAGTACACCGAGGTCAGACCAGGACTTTCTTCGTTTGTTCACCTCTAAAGACAAAGGTTTGTCAGTCTCTGTGTCCTTGACTGTCCCCACCAGGAGAGACCTTTTCTCTGGGTCAGGTCCCACCTGCACCATTGATGTCCTGCCGTGTGCCCTGTGCAGAGCCTATGCTCAGACTCCTCTGCAGGTCCAGGAACTGCTGACAGCTCCCCAAAGCCTTTTCCATTGCAGTCTGGCCCTCCCCATGTCCCACAGCCTCTCTTCACACAGTTCTGTCCCTTTGGGCACCTCAGTAGCCCTCCACCAAACCCACTCCAGTTTATCAGTGCCTCTTGTGTACTGGGGGTGCCCAAAACTGCCCGTGGTGTTTCCAGTGGCTCTGAAAAGTGCCAGGGAGCCATGGTTTCCCTGGATCAGGGTGGCTGTGCTGCTTCTGGTACAGCCCAGTGCTGTCACTGTGCACTGCCTTTCCTGGGTGCAGGGATGTGTTTGTACACACGTGCTCACCACTGATGTGTCACCCTCCTGCCACACAGCCCTGCAAAGCCTCATTCATGTGCACACATGCATGTGTAGGCACACACACACACGTGTCAAATCACACCACCTGCAGCACTGAACTGCAGTTTTTCCATTCTTTCCACATATTCCAGTTGTCACTACTGTCTTGGCTCCCTGGCTCCCTTTCCTAAGTCTTCTGCTGTCACACTGCTTGTGTGTTGCCTTTGTTTCTCAAAATTTTTGTTGTTTCAAACACTTCTTTGAGATGTATGAAGTTAATGTGCTAGGAAGGGAGGGGCAGGCTTTTCTCAGGGGGATTGGGTTGAATCCCATTTGATCCAATGCAGAAAGTGTGTTTTCAAATGTGGTTATTATGGGTGTGCATTGAATGGAGCAGTTGGGTACAAGGATTTTAAGAGTGCTGTTTTTTACCATGCAACGATGTTCCTGTAATTTCTTTGAACTTGTTTCCATCAGGGGTTTAGAAGTTTTTGGGTGACAATACCCTGTGGGATAAATAATCTCTGCTATAAAAGTCTCCTTTTTTAAACCTAATTCTTGAGAACTTAGTTCCTGCAGAGGTTAAGTACTGTTTGCTATTCCTAGATCCTTAGTACAGATATAGTTTTGAGACATGTTTTCTGCTTACACGAAATAATTTCTGCATTATATTTACCTGACAGTTGAGTTAATTACAGCTGAACTTGCTTCAGAGAATTCTCACCTCAAGACAGGAATTTGTTGTGTTTGAGCAAGATTTTAGCTATGTAAAATTCAAAGAATTTATACAGAGCTGGGGTTTCTTCTGCCCCCCCCAAATCAGTGCTTATAAAGTACTTTCTCCAGCACAAAAGAGGAATTGTGTAGAATCTGATATTTAGGTAATTTGAAACAATAAATGAAAATTTAATTTCTTGTTAACTTTTAGAAACCTCACATTTAATTTTAGAGCTTTTAGCTTATTAAGAAACAATATTAAAGATGAACGGGAATGATGAAATAATAAACAACCATTTGTTGTTTGAGAAAGGGACAGAATTAGCTGATGAAATCAAGTGTCATTATATACCAGGAGAAGAAAGAAGGTGGAATTACAGGGAGCCATGAGAAGGTAAAATCTGTTGAACGGGCACCTTTAGAAGCTGGTTGAGTTTCTGAGAATATGGTAGTGTTGTTTATTTTTTTGTTTTTTTTTTTAATGTATCATTTTTTTAAAGCCAGCTTGCTGGTGGCATGACATTCTAAATAGTAGTGAGTTATTTATCAGTATTTTGTATGTGATAACCGGCAAATGCCAACTGCACATTTGCTGACAAAATTGATATATCTGAAATTGAAACAAGTTTTGAGGGGGGAAAAAAAGGTGAAAAAGTATCTATTGGTTTAATTCATGCACATATAAAACAGCATAAGAAGATTTGTTACTTTGAAAAATATCTCAAGGTATAGAAAACAAACTTTCAGAAATTCTTAAAGATCAGATATACCATTGACTCAACTTTTGCCTGATGTGGCATAGCAGAGTTTCTGTGCAGTCCTGTGAGCAAGGCTGATTCAGTGCTGTTGCAGTCTCTGAGCAGCTGTGGTAATTGCAATCTTGTTCTTAGTCAGTGGTAATGCTGGAGCTGGGGTCAGTCTGACACCTCCAAAAATCTTGTGGCATTTCAAAGGTATCTGTGACTCACTTGAAGTGTTACATCCATTGCTTAGACCTAACAGCAGCATTTTCAGCATGCTCTAAAACCTGCAGGTAGGAGCAGTGATTTGAAGTCTTCTGGGGTAGCCTGTCAGCCTGTCCCAAAGCTGCTGTTCTGAGAGTGTCTGCACCAGCTGAAATGCAGAAAGAAAGAAGGAGTGATCCAAGTCTGGTGTTAGTTACAGTTGGTTATTGAAGCATCAGAAAAGATGTAAAGGCTGAACTTGTCTGGAGGAAGTATTGATCCTGTGCTGGGGAAAAGTGCTGAATAACTTCACGACTGAAGATCTCATTCAAAGAGCAGAAATCTGTAGGGGAACACTGTCAGCCAGTTGCTTGAAAACCAGGCTGCAGAAATCTGTTTGATGCAATCAGTGCAGCTTGTGGTGTAAACAGCATTCAAACCATCTGAACAGTGCCCTCTACTACTGCCCTAAATCCTAAGAGGAATTTCTGAGCTGTAAAGTGCAGTTACCATTTGCTTCTTGGACACTTATTTGAAACAGAGGAGAGTTGATGAGATGAACCAGCTCCTTGCTATGACTTGAGTTACTTTCTCTTCCTCCTTTACACCTGCACACACAGTGGTACTGGTAGGAGCTAGCTGAGAATTAAGCATATTAACAAAATTTCTTTCCTGCCACTCTAACTGTTTCTATGCTGGTGGACCTCTGATGGCAGATCAGTAGAAAACCAAAGGTGGAAAAGCTCAACATGCCCACATGCTTTCTTGGGTTACAAATACGTTGAAACTTTCCCTGAACCAGGAGGACTTTGGTCGAGTCAAGTGCAAAACAACACACTTTTATATAAGAGAGGCACTAAACTTATAGAAGCAGTTAAAGGGGTTTTTTAGTGATTTGGCAGAAAACTTTACTGTGGTGTTCTCTGAGGCAAACCAGCTTGATCTAATTAACAAGGAAGTGCAGCTATACAAGGGCAGAATTGACCAACAGGAAGTACAGAACCTGGCTGGTCAGGTACAAAGAGTCTGTGGAGCAAAAACAGGATGGGAAGTAATTAAAACACAGTGGAAGTAACATAATTTTGATTTGTACCTTCTTCTCTTCACAATTAAAATTTTTATCTAAAATTCTTGTGATGAGAACTTTTCTATCCCAACAGAACTGTGGAAATGACATTTTAGAGACATAGTAACTCACCGAAGATTTTCTCCAGTTTCTCAAGTCTTTCCCAGAATGTCAGCATCAATGAAGTGTGGGCTATTATATTTGGAGTTGTTGAATCCAGAATAAATAGGTTGTTAAAGTGCATTGATCTTATGTGAATTGCTCTAGCTGCTGTTTGTTGCTGATACAACAACAACCAACCAAACTCCAAACCAAACAAAATCCATGGGCCTGTCAAAGCCTGGAAGCAGATAGTGGAGCACAGGTGCTCAGAGTGCCTGCTGAGTCTGAAAACACATGGAAAATGGGATGTTGCTCAAAAAGGAATTGATTGAGGAGGGCTGCTGGTGGGATTTACTCAAAATTAGTGAAGCAAAAGAGACTCCGTTCCGTGGCTGGGGAGCAGCAGTGCTCTGGAAGATCAAAAAATTCTAATTAAATCTCTTGTATCAAACACATACTAACAAATGGGATTTGTGTGGTAATTTTATTCCCATGACTGCTTCAGTCAATGAGGGTGTTGTTGAAAAGTGAATCCTGTTCAACAGATACAGTTTCATGTATGATCTGTGAGTCAACACCTGGATTAAAAACAGTAGATGTGGAAAATAGAATATGAATGGAGGATTTTTTCAGGGATTTATAGTAGGTCCAGAGCTTTGTAGTATTTTTATCAGTGGCCTGGAAGAAAACACGAAATTAGAGCTGTTCAAATTTGTGGATTATATAAAGGTTGTGCCTGAGTGGTGAAGCATGAAGAAGGAGCAGCAGCTGTACAGTGAATTGTTTGGGTAACTGGGTTTAATATGGCCAAATGTTTTTATAGAGCTGGAGCACGTTATGCATGTTATGGGAAAGACTGGAGGCTGTAGGTTTAGAATACAGAATTGTGCTTCCAGAAACCAGTGACCTTGGAAAGGATGGCAGGAGCAGAGCAGATATATGGCAGTACGTGAGTCCTCAGAGCTTAAAATAAGCTAATGAATTTTTATTTTAAATACTAATGTACATTCATGATAACAGGAAATACTGAATAAGGACAGAGAGGTGAAATCAGTTGTGGAGTATTTTTACAAGGTTTAGTGTTGGTTTCTAAAGAGATGTTCAAAGGCAAGAAAGATGTAGTGTTCAATGCTTATTTGAGTGATTAAACTGCTCATTATAAAACTTGTTCGTAACTACTCAATCGGTTTAGCTTATCACAAGGTATTTAAAAGTTTCTCAATTTTCTTTGGGCAGAATAGGCTGTGTACCAAAGGGCTCTTTAGTTTGGTGGAAAACGATAAAATAGCAGCCAATGCCTGGAAGTTAAAAAGATTATTTCAAATTAGGAAAAAGGCAGATTGTTAACAGTGAATGTGATCAGCCATGGAAGACATTAGGAAGATGCTGGTAAGTATTAAGGAAAATTAGGATGTCTCTATCTCTCAGAGTTATCAGGTCAGGATGGAGCATCATTTGGAAGATATGGGTGAGGAAATGCACTTTAAATGTACGAGTTCATGCCACCATGCAAGTGCAGGGGCACTGGCACTTGCCAAACAGATCTTACCCAGTCCTGTTCAGACTCTTCCTGCCCATGCTAGAGTCAGTCAAAGGATCTGGTGGTGGTACTTGTTCCCTTCTAGCACTCCTTTAAATCTATTAGGTGTATATTTCCTCTCAAGGGAACAAATCTGCTCGTATGCACCACGTGCTTAAATGAAACCAAATATTTGTGATCCCTTTTTTTGGGAAGCGCTGTCATTTTTGATGATGGGGAGAGGAAGGTGCTGTGTGGGGAAGGACAGGGGTGGCTGTTTCATTTCCTGGACAGGTTGAAATAACTTCCCCAGTGCTTTTCCTTAAAACTTTTCGATAATGTGCTCTGAAGAAGTTTACTCTGGTAGCAAGTAGTTTACATTCTGTAGAAATTGCTTTTTTATTGGAGAAAGAAATTGCATGTGCACTTGCTGGTTCTGAGTGTGAATGCTTAAGGATATTGTGCCTTGTGTGTCTGCCATGGTAAAATCAGTGTCTCCCTTGCCCACCAGAGGAATGGTTTCTGTTGTGCTCTGTCTGCAGTAAAGGATATAGAGAGGAAAAAACTGTGGGTCCTCTCCTGCCTTGGCCATTTGGGAGATTATTGATTGTCTGTGGGTTCTCAGTGGACAATTGGTTTGGGATGTTTTCCTAAGCCCTTCTGGAAGTACAATGGGAGCTGGTGTGGCTGTGACAGCAGCTTGTGCCCGGTGGGCACCTTTCCAGACATCCTGATCCTTTCCCTGTCACAGGACGGGTGCGAGCCCAGTCATGTGTCAGGGGAAGGGCCGTGGGAAATGCAGGAGCTGAGTGCTCTGCTCCTGGCAGATTGTCCTGGACAGCCTTTCCCCAGGCACTCCCTGGACTTCTGCAGGGAAGGAGCCCCTACACTGACAGCCCTTGTGCACAAAGGATGCTTCCAGCAAGCATCAGATGTCATCTGTCTGTTCAGGACCTTTGGTTTTGGGGAAGGGTCAGCACTATAATGAGTGACTTTTTTTATCACTGAAAGAGGCTGTCCTGCTGAAGGAAGTTACCTCCTTGGAGCATTTTCCAGCCAAGCGTTACCTTTCCCCCTCTAATTCTTATTTTATTATTTTGGCAAGGTGTTGTATTCTTTTATTTGCACTCCTGGGCTGGCCTGTGCAGGAAGATTTAGAGGTAAATCCTTCTGTTGAGGGAAGTTGTTTATCTTTCAATTTCCTTGCAGCTTGAAGGGGGTGTGTCTCCTCTGCATCTCTTGCTCTCCTTTCTGTTGTCTTGTCTGACCCATTTTGCTGACGAAGAGAAAGCAGTGAAGAAAGAAGTGAAGAAAGACAGAAGTGGTTGTAAGCGAACAGTTTCTTCACCTTCCCCCTTCCCCCAATGATCTGCTGGCTTCTCTTAGCAGTAGCTTTATGGCAGGGAAGATTGAAGATGAACAGAGTTAATTGTCTAGGAGTCTGTATAAGATTTTGGAGATAGGAGGAGATTGTAGAACTCAGGAGATAAGGATTTCAGTTCTTTCTATTTCGTTTGTTCTTAATGTGCTGGAACTCCTCCTATATCCTGTACCAGACAGGTATCTTTCTCATAGTTGCTGAGGGGACCTGTCTCTTCTCACTTCTATCTTTGCTTGGCTGTGACATCATTTAGTATAGCTATAGAATGTAAAGAAGTCTACCTGTGGCCCAGGTCAGAAAATTTGAGACTAAGAACAGCAGTCTCTGCAGTGGCAGCTTCATTCTTGTGAGAAAAAGGATGAGAGAAGACTTTCAGGACCTTGTGCCAAGGGTGTTTATGCCTCCTTGAACAGTTTGGGTGAAGTTCAAGTGTTGAGTGAAACAAACACAAAGCAGACACAGGGGATGTGCATGAGAGGCTACATACACCAGTATGTGTTCATGGCCAGAACCCAACAGTGTCTCCTGGTTGCATCTTGGGGAAAGGTCTGTGTTCTAGGACAGCCCAGGAATATCTGCTTATCCCAGACATAATAAGATACTACATGAAAACAAGGTAAGGCAGGGGGCTAAAGAAAGTGTTTCTCTTATTCAAGTACTAAAAATCAGCCCTTGATCTCGGGGGTGGGGGTCATCATGGCCAAAGTAAATTCCGCTTCACGAGGTTAAAGAAATTACCCATTTATTCCCATGGTACAGATTGCATCACTTCCCTTTGTCACCCCATAGAGGTGTTCCTTTAACAGGTCTCCCTAATTTAGGAGAGGACAATCTCTGACCCAGAGAAATTTCTGTCAGTGCTGGTTACCAGGGTCTCAAGGCTGGGACAGATAATCTTCCTGTTCCCTAAAACAGAGCCTTGTCCTGCCTTTTCTAGTCCCCATGTGTAATTGCAAGGGCCTGGTCACAGAGATCTCACTAAAGATGCTACAAGCTAAGGACTAACGTGAAGATGTGAATTGGTATTTTGCTTTGAGCTCTGGGCAGTTTTGGAGTACTTGCTGTGGGGAGAGAGATGTGCATGGCAAGGGTGTCTGACTCCATTATATAAATTATGACACTTCTGCTCTTTGAGTGGCAATTGCATTGGTTTTTTTCAATTGGAAAAGTCCAGTAAAATAAAGTTCAGAAACAGATAGCTTCACACAAACCACATAGTGAAGCCACGACTATTCAAAGAAAGAAACAGTTGAGAAGATCATCTCACCTCGGCTACATGCACATCCTTTGGGCTGGGGTTTGGAAGGCAAGGAAGCTTTGTCACAAGGACCATCTCACTTTCACAAATAGAAATGCTGGCTGTCCCCTGCACTGGAGCAGTATTTGGCTGCTTAGAGCATGGCCCTGGTGACAGTGACTCCAGCTTGATCAGCCCATGCCCAGGGCTGCATTCTCACCCTCTCACTGTTTTTTGTTTCCCTTTGTGCCTGCACAGCTGTTCACGCAACTTTGTGGTAAATCACATTTGGGAACTGAATTTTGCTTCCAGGTAGCTTTTCAGCTGAATCAGTTTGCTGTCCAGCCATGCAGAGGGTTGTGCTGGCACGGTGTGGGAGCAGTGTGTGAGTTGGGAAAGAGCAGCTGCTGCAGAAAATGTGTCTGAGGCCTGGGAGGCTGCAGTCAGCAAGAGGGAAAATGGGTAATTTAATCAAGGCCAAATGTTTATTACCCCTCTGGTGCCTGTGAAATCTGAAAACTGTCTGTCAGTGTCAAGGCATGTCTCTATCTCTAATTGGTGGGTTTAGCATCAGGGTTTGGTTGCCATCCTCTGTTTAGTGCACTCTTTTATTCAGTCTTTGCTTTTGTTATTTGCATCACTCACCAAAGGAAGCAAAAGGAACAGCATTCCCAGTGTAATGTAACTGTCCAGAGGTTTGATTACTCTTGCAGCATTGCTGCTTAAGACTGATGTGAAAAAGCAGCTGGCTGTGGCTTTTCCTTTCCCCAAGTAGTGCAAGAGCTGTATATTCTGTCCTTAAAAAAAGTGCAGGGTTATGGAATGTGCCTCAGCAACCAAACACCAGCTTCCGGGCATAGGAAGTAAGAAAAATCAGCTTGCTTCTGTAGGGGATGTTGGGGTGGAGGAGATAGCAGGAACAAGGAATGTTTTCTTAAATTAAGAAGTTGTTGTAGGAGTGGTGACATCAGTTGGATTTTAAGTTCCTTGTCCGTAGGTGTCAAGGAATTGAGGGAACAAGACCAAGAAATAAGCGTTATAAGACCAGTGCCTTTCTGTGTTTATTGTATGAAATGTAACACAGGCTCTAAATAGGGAGCAACAGTTGCCTGGAAAACTGGGTGTCAAGGTGACTGTTGCATGGAGTAGAGATTTAGAATTGAAGAAGTACTTTTGAATCAGAATTTTGGGGAAAAGCTGTTATCCCAGAAGAGATTTTATTTTTTTCCGATTTTTCCCTCAGTCTTAGTATGTGGTCCTGTTATCTCTAGAGAAGAATTTCCTGGGGAAGCTGTTTTTTTTTTGGTTGAGGGGAGCTCTTAATTCTGGACAATGCATAGTAAGATTCATCCTAGCCAGCATTTTAAAGTTTCTGTCCACTGTAGCTTCACATCCTGTTCTCCAATGAATGGGAATAGTTCAGGTCTGTGATCTGAATGTGTTTATTTTATAGTGACAATAGTTAACTGTTTGAGAGATGTAAGACCCAGATAATGAGTAGAGAACACTGGAGAAGAGGGTGATCTTAGTCATGCAGTCTCTGTAGGAAAATGTGGGTTTTTTTATCATTCTTCCTTAAAACAAAATAATTTAGAGGTGCCTTTTCCTTCCTGCTGTACTTACCATAGCACTCACAAAAGGCAAGAGAGGACATCTTATATTTCAATTAAATCAATACTTTTGGTCAGTGAAATGCTTATTTTGATAGAATGAGATGCTCGTCCTCTGTGCTAGTGTGGAACCTCTTTGTGAATATCCTTATATTGGGATGAGAAAGTCTTTAACTTTTATCATTTGCCTCCCTCCTTCCTAACAAGAGGGCAACTGTGAATGAAGTTATTGAGATTTTACAGCATTGCCAGTAAATCTCCTTTGCAAGTGCAATGTAATTAGTTTTCCCTGTTAAAGAATGCTGTTAACTGTACCCAAAATCTCCCATCGAAATAAGAGTTGTAGTTAATACACAAATTCTTACTTCAGCCCAAATCACTAATAATCAAGAATTTCTGTAATTAGATGAATGAGCAAGTTCAGCTAGCTGACTGGGCAAAAAAACTGGCCCAGTCCAGAGTGGTAGAAAATGGGGCCACATCCAGCTGGTGCTAGGGGAGTTCCCCAGAGTTTGGTTTTGGGCCACACCTATTTAGTACCTTTATCTTTGATGTATCTTTAGTGACCTGGATGAGGGGTTTGAGGGCACCCTCAGTAAGTTTGCAGTGACACCATTTTGGGCAGGAGGGTTGATCTCTTGAAGGGCAGAAAAGGACCTGGGCTGCTGGTCAAGAGTGGCTGAACGTGTGCCCAGGTGGCCAAGGAGGTCAATGGCGCCTGGCTTGTCCCAGCGCTGGTGTGACCAGCAGGACCAGGGCAGTGACTGTCCCCTGTGCTGGGCACTGCTGAGGCACCTCAAATCCTGCATTGAATTTGGCCTCATCACAACAAGCAAAACGTTGAGATGCTGGAGCTTGTCCAGAGAAGGGGACAGAGCTGAGGAGGGGTCTGGAGCACAAGTCAGATAGGGAGCAGTGGGGGCTCAGCCTGGAGAAAAGGAAGCTCAGGAGGGACCTTATTGCCCTGTGCAACTCCCTGAAAGGAGGTCACAGCCAGGTGGGGGTTGGTCTCTTCTCTCAAGGAACGAGCAAAGGACAAGACCTCAATTTGTACCAGGGAGGTTTAGATTGGATATCAGGTGAGATTTCTTCATTGAAAGGGTTGTCAATTGGAACAGGCTGTTCAGGGAAGTGGTGAAGTCACCAGCCCTGGGGGGATTTAAAAGATGCGTCAGTGTGGCACCTGGAGACATGAGTTAGTGGTGAACTTGACAGTGCAGGGTTAGTGTTTGGATTCTATGATCTTAGAGCTCTTTTCCAATCCAAACAGTTCTATGATTCAAGACTAATAATTCAATAATTAACTCTTTATTGAAAAGAAGGGGAGCTAAATAGTGGTGGGGCAAGACATTCCATTCCTGTTGTATTTGGGGAGATAAGAACATCTGAGTGAAGGGATGTTGGCTTCTTATGACATATGGTCACCTTCACTTGGGGTGGTGACAAGTCAAGAGGACACCAGAAGAGCTGACTTTCCTGCTGTTCCCTCTGTTCTTGCTCACTGGGCATGGCTGCCAGTCAGGCAGTGTTTGCAAACGTAAATGAGCTTTGAGAGAAGAAGTGGTCATTGGGGAAAGCACTTAACTGAGACTTGCTCTTAACTTTGAGACAAAGAATACCCAGAAGGTTGTGGGTTTTTTGAAGATCACAGTCAAATGCTCTTTGTCATTCTGCTTCTGAATCTTGGAAATGTAACATTTTGGATTCTGGGTGGGTATGAATATACAGTGTTGTGTGTTTGAAGAGAACAAGTACCACAAAAGACATTGCTAGCATTAACAAAAGTTAAGTGAGTTTGTACACTTGGGAGGTAGTGACATTTTTACTCTCAAAGAGCTGTGTTTGGTAGCCAGCAGCTACTTCTTTAGATGACTCTTGTGGTGCTTATTTGTCATTTGGTGTTTTACAGTAATTTGTTAACATGTCCCTTTTCAATTGCTCCTTCCTGGCTTAACAGTGGATATGTTTGTGCTGGTTGGTAGTTGATATCCTGCTTAGCATAAATTGGGGCAGGACAGTTGGATATGTTTACCAAAAGAGTATGATGTCCCTCAGGATATATTATCTTCCTGCTAATATTTGTGTATATCCTTAGCCCAACTTGCATTGTGCTGCTTTTAAAGCTCTTTTGGATGTAAATGCCAGGATGCAGAGTTGTATTCTCACAATTTTATAAGCTAAACAACGCAATATGCATATCATGAGACTCATAGCTCTATTTCTTTTGTGAAATAATATTTATTATCTCCATTGGAGTGATTTTTGTCTGTATCCAAACAATCCCCCCAGCAGTGTTGGCTTATTTTTGCTCTGTGGGGAGAAGCAGTAAGCTGCATTTTCTCTTTCAGGCCTGTCTAAACCATTGGGAAGTTTTCAGCCAGCAAAACACAACCAAAGTGGTGCTTCCATTACTAAGGACAGAACCAGAGGAGGCTTTCATCCAGTTGCTTTCCATGTGGGCTGCCTGTAGTGTCAATGTTAAGTGTTATCAAAGCAGATGTGTTTGTGAGCGTTTCATATTGAGCTGTTTAGTGGGAAAGGCAAAAAACAACAGGTTTTGGTTACTTTGTTCTCAAAACCAGCAGAAAAGTGGTGCCTAATGTTTAAGTTTTTCCAGCACTGTGCGACGTTGCAAGGAGGGAATGACTTTTGGAGAGAGTGACTCTGAAAGAAGATGATGACAGTTTTTAATCCTTTAATGGATTTTTAATCTACGCTGGAATCCAATAAAAATTAGTTTAATGTCTGATTGCTTGGCAGCAAATTAGGTCTAACATATGCTAATTGTCATCTTCATATCACATGAGTTCAAAACTGTTTATTTCCATTTCCTCCTATTTCAGGATTTTTTGGTTTTCCTCTTTTTTGTTTTTGCTCATATTCAAGTTTCTTTAGTAAACTGTAGGTGGCATAAGTAATACTTCCTCATCCCTGGTGTAATTATCATTGCTGGAGGTGGGGTAGGGAATAAAGAGGAACAAACCCTTGTGGAATTCTTCCTTTTTCTACAAACTACATAAACCACAACCTCGGGTTTTAAGTCGAGTTTTGAAGAGGGAGAAGAATGAGGCATCAAAACCAAGCTCCCAGACCTCTGTGATTCTCTGCACTGAAATGCAGACCTGTGACCCAAGGCAGAGTTGAGTTGTGTTTACTTTGTGGTCTGGTGATGCCAGTGTGTGATGTGGCTGGCTCTGTCTCACAGGGGCTGGTGGGCTGCCCTGGACTGCTGCTGATGGGAAAGCTCATTTCCTGAGAGGGACACAGCTGAAGGCAGTGAATCATTCTCCTGTAAGGAAATGTGCTGCTCTGGGAGGTAGAGAGAGGGACGAGCATGTGGATGGGGTGATACTGAGAAAATAGGATAGAATTAGGCCTTTTAACATTTCGAAAACTTGCAATTGTCCTCAGCCTGAAAGATGCAAATATTGTTTATGAGCTGTCCCAGTCTGTTTCTGAGGGATAGCCTTCAAGGAGCTAAGCCATGTTAGCAGATCTCAATAACCAAAGCCTCAGCTTGTCTTCAAAGAGTGACACTGACCTTTCCTTGAGAGGGGAAAAGCTCTGTGCCTTTTCACCCCTCATAACACTGCTTCTGTTTATGTAATTTATTCTTGATTTATTACATAACTTCTTCCCTGGAACCTCTGTATGACAGGAGCTTAAACTCCAGCGGGATCTTCCAGTTATCTGTGTCTTTCCTGCTTGGGAATTGGCTCACATCTTGACATAGTTTGGGTGCTCACGAAGAGAAGGCTTGGCACACCTCTCCCATGAGCTGACTTTTCAAACCTATCTTTTGGGATTTGAGAATGGTTATCGTTAATGCAAGGTAAGCAAGTCTTTCCCAGATTAATCTGCTATATAAAATACATTGCACTTAGTTTAGAATCTTGACTCACTGTGCCCTGCTATTGAGTTTTCCCCACCATTTGAAATATTTCCTTGGGGTTTTACTCCTCATGCAGGTCTTGGTTGTTTTTTCTATAGCTGTGGCAGCATGGGCAAAACATGTAAAAACACACTCAGAAGTGGCTTTTATATTGAAATGCTGTTTGCTTTGAAAGCAACAGTGATCAGAGAAGGAGAGTTTCCTTTAGCAGGTAATGCAAATGCCATTTGTATAGAAGTTGACAAAGCTAAAAACACAGATGGAGTTTCTGTGAAGTAAGAGAAAATTGTTATTTGTGATGATGTTAATCCAGATGAATGTCAGTAATTACTGGAAGCAAAACTGATCGCATGCTTCTTATCTCAGGTAGCCTGAACTTTTATGCAGTACAGAAAAACTGCTCTTCCCTGGTAGTTCTCTGGTGAGGACATTTTGAGTATTTGAAAGGAGAGAGTTGACTTATAGGAAGCCAGTTTGTGCTTTAATGTGATTAAACAAAATTGCTTTTAGAAGCAACACATCAGTGATTAGGCAAATAATTAATCATATACTATATATAATATATATATATTTGTATATACATACAAATGTAAGAACATTTGCCCATTTCCGCTGGCTGTGCCCAGAGGTGAAGAGCCTCACAAAGTCCGTGGGGAAGGGAGTGCTGACATCCAGTTCAGCTTTTCTTTAAGGGTCACAGAACGTTGGCACTGGGGCAGTGGGGTGTTCCCACATCCCTCCCGAGCTGCAGGAGGGAAGGACACCCCGCAGCAGGTGATGGATGCTCAGGTTGTGTAAGGAGCTGCAGATGCTGCCATTGACTCACGCTGGCTCTTTTTGTTCGGATCGCAGTGGGAGCCAGGCCTTATGTAATGCTCATTGTCACATTCTCAGTGCCAGCGCTGTCATGTCAGCAGAGGGGAAGGATTAGCTCTCCCTTTTCTTTCTTTATGGGTTGGTTTTATGGTTTTTTGTTTTTTGGGTTTTTTTTTTCTTCATTTCTCCCACCCTTTCTTGCAGCAGCTTTTGTTGTTCTTGTCGTCGGGGAACAACCAGTTTCAGGCTGGTTTTAGTTTTGTGGTGCCTTTTAAGAGGGAGGTTGTTAGCCTGGAGAGAGTAAAAGAGCAAGTCCTGCAACTCTCTCAAAACTGATACATGGATGTATTTTTAAAGGCAGTCTGTTTTTGTTTTTTTTTTCTCTTGGTTGCTGTTCCCCACAAATCACAGTGGGCTCTTAATACTCACATCCAGTGTGGGTGAAAACTAGATCCATTGTCCAATATTTATGTGGGGTGGGGAGAAGCACACTTGCTTTCCTCAGAAGGGTGGTCCAGGACAAGCAGATGCTGCCCAATTTTTGATTTTACAGGCTGCTTCTTTTTCCTTCTGTTTAATATTCCTGTGGAGAACACATCAGTTAGAGGGGATCAATGCCACTTAGTTTGTTTGCAATTTGAACAAGATGAAATGAAAGGAGGAGAATTATGTTCTTCCTTCCCAGCCAGCAGCGTGTGGCCACCAGTTAGCTGTGAGTCACAGCAGAGAAACTGCATAGCTGGAGTCTCAATAGTCTCAGGCTGCAAAGAAAAAAGAGATTTTAATCAAGGAAGTAATCAATTAAGGATGACTTTAAAGGCAATTTGGGGGGAATAAGTTCCTTTTGGTTTTTTAGTAAACATTTCTTTGCTGTGTTTAAAGCATATAGGGGTCTGCTGGAATAGTACAGTAAAACTGTTGGCTCCTTTTTGAAAAAATACTTATGCTTTTAGGTGATTCCCCCCCCCCACCATTTTATACATGATAATTTAATAGAGGTGTTAATATGTTGCATAAAATAAATCCGTGAAATTCTAGTGTTTGTTAGAATTAAACTGTTCAAAACCACTGATCTCAGGTTTATTTCTTACTAGATTTTTAAATGGAACAGAGAAGTAGTAATTGTTATTTTGCAATAACATTGCAAGTTATCACTTGCAAACTGGTACAAGATATTTTATCATAAAGAAGCTTAAGCTCATGACTCCTTTACTGATGCAGCTGTGTGCTTTATGAAAATATTCTTCTGGATACTGAAGGCTGCCTGTGAGGTACCAAAATGGTGCTGGTAGTGATCTAACACACAGATGAGATTTCCCCTGAGGAACCAGCAGTTACCTTCATACACATCCAGTTTGGAGTGTTTGTGTGTGAGCTGAGCATATTAAGAGGAGTCTTATGGCCCTAACCAACCATTTTGCTCTTTAGCTGCCAAACAAAAAGTAAAAACATAAAAGGAAATTATTATTACCATAAAACATAACTGTGTAACAGACACTGAAGAGCATTGTGCAGTGCAGACCTAGAAATACCTGTTTATATTAAACTCTCTGTGCAAATCCTCTTGTGATTTGCCAGTGTGCTTGATCCCGTTTCTGTGTCCAGGCACCACAATGGCCAGTGTGAAGTCTTGGTTACAAAACAGGCTTTAAGGGACAAATCTTGATGAGTCCCAGATATTGGGCTTGGCTGGAGGTTGGAGAGGTGATGGAATCCTCTTTACTATTCAGCACTGGAGCAGCATTAGTGTTAAACCTGCCCTTTCTGAAGGGATTTGTATGGGATGGATGTGTACTCAGGAATGAGCATGTCCTGTGCCTAAATGATGTGTGTGGTAGTGGGCAAAGAGCTTCTGTAAAGCCACTTTGGCCTTTGTGGCTTTCCATAGGTACAGGGGAGCCCTGCTCCTCCTCCTCAAGTGAGAAAGGAATCCATTCTGCCTTGTCCTTCATCCTTGCTTTTTACTCAGTGGTATTTGTAATAGTTAATTAAATAATAGTTTAGTATTTACAGTGCTAGTGGATCGTCTGATGAAGGTGATGTTCAGAAATACCCCAAGTCCTCACATCCCCTGGTGATTGCTGTTTCACTCAAGAGTTTGGCTCGTGGCATGCACGACCCTGCTGTGAACAACTATTGTGTAGAAGGGGAAAAGTTGCTTTCACATTTCTCTCTCAACTTGATAGGTAAGAAGTGATTTTAAAGCTTTGCAGAGTGAAAGAAAACATGAGGGCAACAGAAATGTGTCCAAATTCTCAAGGTTTCCTCATCTAGAAGTGGGCCTCCTTTCCATGCAGGCTGAGGAGGAGGCAGTCATCAGCACATGGCATTTACTTACTATCTGAAGTGTTCTACCTTAAAAAAGCAAAGCCCAAAAAATTTCAGAACTATTTTTATCTTTGTTGAAAGACAGGACATAATACATGAGAGAGGCTGTCTTGGATGTTAATTTGATGTGCAGCTGATTGCAGGGTTTAACTTCTGGGTAGGATAAACATGACAGCTCTTTTCTCCTCCCTGAGTAAGCAAGAGGAATTTTTCCATGTGTTTCCCTCTAATATCCCATCCCGGTTTCTCGGCAGCCTCACTGCTGTTGAGGCACTGTGCTGGAAGGCTGCCTGGCTATCTGCTGGAAGGGTGATGCAGAGGCTTTGATTTGGATTTCTTGGAGCTGTAATCCTCCTCAGGCACACATCCCACTCGGGGCCAGCTCCCGGCCGATCCAGTGCGGGACTGGGACGAGCCCAGCGCCGGGTAATCAGTTTATCTCTCGCAAAGTGCCCTTCCTGCAGCGATTAAACACCGAGCGCAGCGTGCCTGCGTGTGCAAAGGCAGGAGATGGGGCAGGTTGGAATAACTCAGCCATAAAACAGTAGCGGCAGCCACAATCTGGCCCTGTTGTGTAATTCCCCTTGGTGGGAGGCTCCGAACTGGGTCAGATCGGTGTGAGAAAGGAGGGCAGGCCGTGGGCCGTGCACCGCGTACCTGCTGCTGCCACTGGGCAGGGTGGGAGCCCTCGGGAGCCGGCCCGGGCAGCGGAGCACCGGGAGGACAGGCCAGGGATACACGGCAGCACAACAGGAACAGAGGAGCTGGCCATCTTCGTGTCAGCCAGCCCCGCAAGATTTAATTAAGTCTCTGCAAAAGCTTCTGTTTAACTCTCCTGCATAGGGCCGAGGCTGCCGAGCGGGTGGCAGGAGTTGGCTTATACAGAACGTGCGCTCACTGCTAAACAAAAATAAAACTTAGATTCAAACCCTTTTGTGGTGCAGTCTGAGGGAGAGCTGCTCTCTCCATTAGGTTTGATTTTATCTGTAGAAATACAGGGACCTGGATCCTTGCCTTTAAACAATCGTCAGAGAATGTTTTGTGTTTTGATTTAGTCTGTCTTGGTTTTTAAGGTTCTGGGGCAAATGATGGAACATGAGAGGATGACACACAGGAGGATACTGATGGGAGAAACTGTATCGTGTGTCATTCTTTGACTTGGAGCGTTCAATGACATTACAGCACTTCTGCTTTTTCTGGTTGTAGATGAGAGTTCATTCCTGCCATGTTAGCAGTGTTTGTGTTTCTTTGGTTGGTTGGTTTGGTTTTTGTTTTGGTCATGGTCAGTTTGCCAGCATAGTAAAACTTAAAAATTTTTAAATATGCTTCTGTGGATATAGTTTCCAGGTGGTTTATACCACAGTATGGACAACATGGGAATAAACAAATCCCCTTGAAATCCCAAGTGACCCTTTTGACTATCTCCTCCTGAAATGTAAGGAACTGAGCAGCTTTGCAAGTTGCAAGTTTGAATATGTTTATTTTCATTGGGGCTGAATATCAGCTGGAAGGGAACATTCTTTTTATATAAAAGAAAAAACAAGTCACTGTTTTGAAATACACATAGATGTTAGGAAAAACTTCTGGTAATAGAGGGCTTTGTATCTGCAGCCCTTGACTGAAGTCACCAGACATCAGAAAGCAAAGGATGCTCTAGGTCACTGTATTGCAGCAGCCTGACAGCAACTGGGCTTGTACCTGCCTACCAGCAGACCACAGAAGCTGAATTAATATCTTTGGCTTGTGTAAACTGGCACAGTTCCACTTGAGCTAATTCAGGTTTTGGCCTTTTCTACCATCTGCTTGACTAAACCAACTTATTTTGTGTGACACATGTAGTAGTGGAGGGACTTCGGTTGTCTCTGCCTGGTGGTAAAGTGCTCCTGGGACTGAGTGGTGAAAGGCTTCCTGTGCCAAAGCCAATCTCTGCAAAGCCTTCTCTTCCCGTGTTTACCTTCTTTCTGACAATCTTCAGTATTATTGAGGAGCTGAGAGGGCAGAGCAGGAGCTGATAACCTCAGCTGGAATAATTCAACATACTCAACAATTAGATTTTCAGCCCTGCTACAGGGGTGTTGTCTTTAACCTTCAGATTACTGAGTGGTAACTGCTGGATCAACTGAAAATGAGATTTAAGTGTTAAGTGAAATTTTAAGTGTTTATAGATATTTGAACTGCCGTATCTGCTGAGAAGTTTGGGATTTCATATTTTTGTTTTGTTTTGTTTTTAAGTGTCTGATTAGTTCTCAAACATTTTATAGTTTACAGTGGAATTGTTGTATAAGTAGGGGGCAGTGGGAAGTGAGTGATAAGGAAATGTTTCCTTCATCATTCTTTAAAGCCTTCTGAAGAATGTGTGGGTAGTAATTCTTCTGCAACTTGATCTTTGAATACATCCTTTGCTTATGTTCCTTGAGATCAAGATGCCTTCTTTATTTTTCCTTTCTTGGTTGTGTTTCTTTTCATTCATCTTACACAGCTCCTTTAGGATCATTCTGTGTGTATGGAAGAGTACCCATCCCTGCCCAGAAGCAACAATCCATGATCTGAATCGATAAACTTGTTACTTTGTGATTGCTGTGGACCTCTCTTCAGGCTTTATTTTTGTGTTCTACCACAATTCCTGCAGTGATGCACTGGAGTGGTGTAACAGAGAAGTTATGCATAGCCAGCCCCAGTTCTTGTCCTTGACAGAAAGGAAATGTAGATTTTGTCTGATCTATCCTTCATGTTTACTGTCCTTCCTGCCCCGTTTTACAAAGAGAGTTGAACTTTTAGAACAGGATCTTTGTTGTCTTCTGCCCGAATTATGAAGCTAACACTGTTTTTGTTGTGTGGCTGGATCAGAGAGTTCAGCCAGGCTGTGATGAGGAGCTGGGTGATCTTTGTAGGATCACAGCTGAGGCAGGAGGGGGTTTCTGTCTCTAACCCACTTCTGCACACTGTGATGGTGTTTGCAGGGGTCAGGGTAACAGGTGTCCAGAGGGGATGCTGACACTTATCCTTTTTTGCATGTTTCGTGTTTGGATGGTAGTGTTCTGAAATTGTTCACATAATTTATTAATTTTTTCATCTCTGAATAATCAGGCATTGATACCAGGAATCTTCCTGCTGTGTGCATGTCAAGGATACCAATGAAGAGAGGAGATTCCTCAGTGCTGGGCCTATATCACTGTGATCCATTTCTAATGACATCTGTTTTTTACACAGGATTTTGTGCTTTGTCTGTTAGTTAAAAGGCTGATTTGTTTTTCATGTGCTGTAATGCTGCTGTGTTACTGAGCCTTGAGGCTCAAAGGTTGGGATTTGCTGGGCTCATGCACCTCTTTGCTGTCCTTTCAGGGCTGCCTCACGGTAGAACATGAGCAGGTAATGCACAAGGAGCACCACTGGGAATCATGTCAGACGAGTCAATCTCAGGGAGTGATCCGGACCTGGACCCGGACTTGGAGCAGGAGGATATGGAAGAGGAGGAGGAGGAAGATGAGGAGGAGGCGATGGAGGAGGACAATGATGGGGATGACGAGGAGGACTTACTTGATGAAAGTGGTGAGTGGATGGGGTTGGGAATAATGATTATTAGAGAAAACTGGCTGTCACCCCTTGGGAGATTGTGTGAGGGTTGGGATTTGTCCAGCATTTGGTAGGGAGAAGTCCTTATGTGGCTGTTTTGTTTAAATAGGTATTCAATGTATGTTAGATATGGTCTCCTGGCCAAAAAATATTTCCAAGTCACAAGCATAAATGGTAAAGAGGATAGAATTTTTAAAATAGCTTCAAATTTTGGGGAACCAAAATTTAGGGGAAGTAAAAAAGTCAATTTACAATTGCCTGATTATTTAAACGATGTGGTGAAACTAAATATATTTACATCATTGGCTTGCCCCATACATAAACAATTTGATGGATGCTATACACAGTTATGGCTCATTCACAATATTCATCTTTAACAGCTGGAAAATGTTCTTTTCTGCTGGCATACAAGTTGGGTTCTCCTTTGTTGTTTTACAAGGTGAAAGATGGAAGTGCTGACTAAGTAAGTTGTCACCTTCTATCCTCACCTCGTTCCACCTGCCCTACTCTCCTCTTCAGGAGAGGAACAATCCAGTTCAGGGCCAATGCAGGTGTTTGTGGGCCTGGGCTGTGCAGGTTACATTTGAGTGTTAATAGGTAACTGTTCTGGGTCATGGCACGATCCTAGAAATGTTTCTTGGTCCAGCAGAGGGGCTGCTGTTCTAGGGCACATAGGAATGCAGAGCTCAGGTGGGAATTCCCCATGCTGAATTTGCCATCAAACTCTTTGTCTCACAAACTATAGCCAGAGCCTGAGGGGTTATCTATTTGCTTCCTTTAAAATTGCAATTTTTAGTAACTTCAAAGGGTATGCAGGTATTTGAACATCTACCTAAACATACTGAGAGTAGTCTTCCTTTTCTTAGCATAGAATGTGTTAAAAACAGTTAAGTTTCTCTTCTTCTGGTTACTAAATAATTTTTGGCTTCAAAATAAGTTGTTGTCCTCAGGTGTTGTTAATTTTGTTTTTTTATTCTTTCAGCCATGTGCTTTGATTTTAAATGCTGTTATAAAAATGTTTACATAAATTGTATTCCTCTTTTTTTTTATTCCCATGATGGCTTTTTCTAATGAGAAAGTAGCAGAAATGAAGTGCTAGTTCACTTCATTTCTGAGAAACAAGAAAATTCCCAACACCAACACAGATAGGAGTTACAAGGTCACAGATGACTCTGTCTCAGAGACTGGTGATATTGATGTCACTTTGTTCACAGGACCCTGCAGCCAGTGGAGCAGTAGGAAGTGTGTTGTGGTTGCCAAACTTTTATTAACAGAAGGGAGTGTCTCTGTGTCCAAATGGGTCATTCCCCATGGTTATTTTGACATAGACTTGTGTACTGTATCATCAACATCTGTATTATTGTGAGTGAATAATAGTTGTTTGTCAGATTCATTCTTTCAAAAGCAAACAAGATCAATGTAGGTATGCAGAACATTGTGAACTGCTAATGACATCTGTTTATTTTCATGTTAGAACACTAGAAACATGTTTATGTTTTATATTTTTGTAGTGACTAATTACAAATAAATTTTAACAAATGTAGGAAATAATGAGGAACAGTAAAAAGACCATTTACATAAAGCTAACATAAAATATTTTTATGGTTGTTCGTTAGGTACAAGGGAAAACTCCCTTCCACGAGCTGAGCAAAACCAGATTGCCTCTGAGGGTTCAGATTGTTCAGCTTCAACTCTGTCTGCCACAATATCAGAATGCTTTCTGGGTTCTTAGATGTTTAATTATTGTCTTCTGTGAAGGTGTCCAGTCTGCTTTTCCTGATATCTCCTTACAGCTACACACTGCCTCCAAAATGTCACTTGGCATCTCTATCACCTTAGATCTAATATAAACCACTCTTCTGCTCTTTAGCCTATGAAATATAACCAAATTCAGAATTAAGAGGTTTATTTTATTTTGCCCTTCTGATGTTTGTAGTCCTGTCTCTTTGTAGATTAACCTCATTCATAAATATATTGGGAACAGACAGTTTCATTCACAAAAAGGGACGATGCAGTGCTCTAATGTTTGTATTACGAAGCTTTTAAAAAGCTTCATTTTCATAATTTCTGTTTAAATTTTGTTCTCCCTATTCCCAGCTGTGCTGTTCTCCTCCCCTCCTGGTATTGTGGTTGTTCTGCTCCCACTGAGGATCCTGGGGGGATCTTTCCCTTGTGGATGGCTCTTGCATATTTCTAGCACTACAACCTTTAGATGATTATTAATCTTTCAGAAATTAATCTAATTTCCTTGGAAGGGTGAGAGGCTGCATAAACATTTTCTCCAAACTGAAACTGATTACTTGTTTTAAATAATAGTGATTATATCAATTACAAAACTAATGTTTTTACAGTTTGCTTGCAAAACAGTGGCTTTGTTTAGGATTTCCATGTATTGATGGTGACTCAACTTAAGAACTTGCCAGTGTTAATGTAATGTTATCCACACTTGGTGGTGGTGGATAGTATTATCTCAGACTTAGCAGTGACTTGTGTCTTCCGTGTTTAACCTGTTTTTGTCTTTCTGATACATGTTGTATGTGGAGTTAATCCTCGTGTGTAGTTTCAGTTCCATAATCTTCTAGGACTTCTTTTTACGTTCTGGTACTTGAGTGCTGTCTTAGTTTTGGTACATTTTTCTCATTCCTGCTCAATTTTGTTTGTGTTTAGTGTAGGCTGTCCTGTAGGTGGTCTAGAGTTCAGTTTGGACTCGTGTGGTACAGGCTTTCAGCCTTGATGAACCCAGCTCTTCAACCTCTGCTCCTTGCCCTCAAGGAAACAAAAGAGCATAAAAAGCTGGTTCTCTGAATATTTCTGAGGAAGTGAAAGCTAATAACTACATGGCTTACATCCTTTATCCATTTCTTCAGTAGTGGCCAGTTAATGAACCTTAGCATCATGTGTAGGAGCTCTTTAGTCTTTTATTTTTAGAATGCTCCTTCCAGAACATTCCTACCTTGGCACTTCCAGCCCCTTCCCTGGCTGCCAGGCTGCACACCCATCCCAGCAGCACGCTTCAGTCCTAGCCAGAGGCTGCCACTGTTTTCCCAGCCTTGTCATCCCTGCCCACTTCATCTGTTTTCTCATCACTTGTGGGTTGCAGCACCTGTTTTATCATGTTTGATTTTGTGATAGCAATGCTTGACTGCTAGGAACTTTTTTTGTTAACTCCCTAAACCATTTTCACTCAAAATATGATGTACTGATGACTGTAGAGATAAAGGGCTGTTTCAAGTCCTGCACTTTTTCTCTGATCCTGGTTGTTGCTCAGGGCTGTTTAGGACTCCATAGGAATAAAAGCTAATTTGAGCAAAGAGGAAACAAACCTCCAGTATGGATTTTACAGATCATTTCAAATGCATGGACTGTTTGTACCTCAGAGCTTTCCTGAGGAAAGCTGCTGAGCGTTTGAATGAATCCCACTGTACTGTTCTGGTTTTCCACTTTGGGAATGTCTCTGGATTATTCTGACTGATGTCTCTGGAATTCATTATGTCTTATTCATACATATTGCTGTAATTCTGCTATTAATAGTGATGGCAAGTTGCTTCTTTTCTTACTTCTGAGTATATGGGTTTAAAAACTGTCTAAAAGTGCAGTTCAGGGGTAAAAGTGGTTGTTACTTGTCTGAAAGATGTCTTAATGAGCACCAGCATTCAGACACTGTCCTCAAAGGCTCCTAGTTGTGTTTGCTTTACAGGGTGCATGGTACAGCAAACAGGGGTTGGAATCAGTGTTTTTAGGGTACAGTAGTGAACAATTTTCCAGTACTACAGTAGTACTGCAGTTCTTGCTGTACAAAGATACCAGGCAACACCAAATAATAACGAATTAGATGCTACTGTTGTGATAAGACAAACTCCATGGAATTGGCCTTGTCTCCTGCCCTGTGCTGTGCACTTTTTCTCCTTTCCTATCCCCTTTCTTTCCCCAGGGCTGGAAGTGTGCAATCTCAGTGGCATCTCTGTGACTAGTGGAGAACTGGAGGAGCTCCCTCTTTCCAGCTCAGGCTCACACTGTTCCTCCTGCTCCCTGACAAAGTGCTGGAGGAAACCAGGTGTGTGAGGTTTTTGTGGACATATAGACTCTTAAAGAGGAGTGAATGAATTTGGTTGGTGGTACAGAATAGCAAGTCCAGGAGAGGAGAACACATGGGTGCAGTGATGTTTTGCACTGCAGCTCTTTGGGCAGGGTGAGGGCATCAGGGTTGGGTCTCAGAACACCTGAGAGAATGGCACATGAGGTGAGTGAGGGGGAAGAGAGACCCTTTTCCTAATCTTCACCTCTCAAAACAGTGCTCATCCTGCTTATGACATTTGATAGCTCAAACAGAGCTACCTTTCCTTTCTTCAGCACAATCCACAGTGTATTTCAGAAGTTGCTTTCTGCTTGAACTTGAGCTGCCACTTGGTATTCACAGTTTTGAATTTCTCCCAATACCAAGGCAAAAGTTCTTGACTTTAGATGGCAGCCTATGCTGATCCAAGCTTGAAAAGATCTTTGCTTCCCTTGAACCCTCACTAGAGGAAAGCCTGTTCATTTAAAGGGGTCCTGCTTGGTCAGCTCTTCCTACAATTTTCACTTGGCTGTTGAGGGAAAAAATGTTGGTATTAAATTATAGCAAGAATAGATTTTGTTTAAGATAATCCTCCTTTGTGGGTCATCATTGTGGGGTACAATTACATTGGAAGGGAAATAAATTTGTACCTGCCTGGGCAATTTCTTTGTCTAATCTGATGGGAAAAATGAGTAGTTAACACCATACTTCCTAGGAAGTTCATTAGCACCCAGAGTTATTAAAACTGAAATTATTTTGGGAATCTGTTTTTAAAGTCATGTGATAGTGTGGGTTAATATTTCTTTGAATGATACATAAATGCATCCTTGAGGTACAGAGATCTGCTGCTCATTTATAGCTTTATTCATGTGCTTCCCACCCCGAATCATTCTATCTTTTCTTCTCCCCAACAAAGTGCTGGTACAAAACAAAACTGGGGTGTGTGGGAGTCCCCAGCTGGATGTGTGTGGTTGGGAACAGAGCAACTTTCTGTCCTTACAGGGGAAGAGAGGAAAGTCTTTGGTGTAAATCTGTTCATTTTACAGGCTCCTCCTCCTCAAATACATGAGTTTTTGCTTTTTGACTGTAGTTATTCTAATAAATTAGGTCACGTTATTTTCTCTGCGCTTTTCACTTGAAATGAATGATCCTGCTTGTGTTGGTAAATGGAGATTTGTCCCAACAACCTGAAACTTTTTTCCTTCTGCTTTTGACCAGACTGCACAGTATTTTCTTTTAGGAAACGCTGGTTTTAAGTTGTCCTTCCTATCTACTAGAAAATAAATGTATTCCTAGAGGAGAGGAGGAACAATGAGGTACTTACTGCTTTAATCTCTCCATTCCATTTCGAAAGCAGCCTTTCCCAGCTGTGTCCCCAGGTGGCACCAAGGGCAGATGGGCATCCCAAGGTCAGGCAGCCTCAGAGGACATAACTGCTCTTTGAGGAGCCCTGCCTCCTCTCTGCAGTGTGTGGCACAGTGGGCTTGGTTGCTGCTTGCTTTTGCCTCAGACTGGTGATGTGCTTTGATCTGTCCTTGTTTAGTTGAGGCAGGTGCTGGCTAAGGAAAGGCACAAGCCCACCAGAGTAAGCTTGGAGTGGAGAGCAGGCGCTTTTTGTTGGTTTTAAATGTTGATGGTTTGGAGCAAAAGGTGTGGAAAGAAACAGAAGTCGGGACTTTTCTAAATCCAGAAAAGCACTGAAGACAACCATGAGAGAGGCTTTAATTTTAAGCTCCTCAGTGTTCTATATGTACCCATGCCAGAGTGGTGAGTCCCCATAAATGATAATCGTGCAGTTTAATCTACAAGTGGATGTTTGCAGTGCACAAGGTGGATCTCTTGGGAAGAGTGATGATTGAATGATCATCTCACTTTTTCCTTCTTGTTGGTCTTGCCTGTGTAGATTGTTTTATTTTGGTTACTTGTGGCTGGATGCAGCTCCCTCTAGAGCCCACCAGCACTATTTCCAAGGAAGCTGGAAGGGCATATCCTGGAGGAAGCAAACCTCTGCTCAAGTCTAGCTTTGTTGCCTAGGCAATGGTTCTAGTCTTAGTAAAAAGCCAGACCTGAACTTCCATGGACCATTTCCATGTGCACTTTGGTGTTCTTTAAAAGCCAGGTAGGTTTTCATGCTTGTAGCAAATTTGTGTAGACTGACTTCTGGGCCAATAATTGCCTGCAAAGGGGATGGCCTGTGTGGTATCATAGAGGTACAAAAGCAATCATTACCTGTAAAAGAATTTACTTGTAAACTAATATCCTGCCTATTGACACATGTTTAAACTTAACCAAATTGTTATAGGAAACTGTATTACATTAGAAAATTATCCTGATAGATCAGAATGTTTACATGTACTTTACATGTACATGAGTGTGGAGCTCAGCCTCAGATGTTTGCAGGTAACTCAGTAAATGTGCATCCAGTTGCAGACTGTGGATGCATTTCTCAGGTGATGTACTATAGCTAAGAGGTTTTGTTGTTTTCTTGGTTCCTGAAAGTGATAAGAGCTTTTTGTCTGTTCAGCATAAGCTCTCTGCATCCACAAACTTTGTGTTCCAGGCTTGTATTGGTTTCCTAAGACCCAGAAAATTAGGAGCTGGCTGGCTTCTATGTTTCCACAACCCAGCTGAATAAAATACAAAAGATGCAGTTAGTATCAAGATGGAAAGAGACTGGAGGTAGCATTTGCAGTTTTAGCAGACCTGGTTACTGAGTAATACAGAAGGGTTACGTTGAAATTTCAGAGGAGGTTTGCCTCTCATTTAGGCAAAAGCCCCACTGATTTCTCTGGGAACTTTGCTTCATTACAGAAGGGTGCAGATTTTACCCATTGTTTTTATCCTGGCAGTTTCCTGGGAGCACAGTGTGTATAATGGTGTTTGTGTGTGCAGTCTGAGGGGCTTGGCCCTGCCCAGCCAGCGAGGGTCCCTGTCTCAGCACGCTGTGCACCCAACTCCCTTGAACTGCATTTACTGGACTCACTAATGGTGATGTTAAAGCAAAATCCTCTTGTGTGCTTTGCTGGGAGCGGGCAGTGCTGGATGCTTTGTTATCTCCCCTTCTGCCGATCCCGAAGCTGCAGATTGCCTGGCTGGGCATTTTGTTGCGTTGGGGCACTTTCGGTGGTGGGAGGACTGAGGTCTCTCGCCAGTGAATCAGGGAGGGGTGTGGGAGGAGTGGTGCCTGTGGTTCGGGGGCTTTATTGCCTGATTCCAGCATTCTAACTAACCCCGTGAACTGGGTTATTCTCAGCAGGGTGAGGTGTGGCCTGAGGGCTGCTGTGGGAAGGAAGGATGAGATGCTGAGCAGTGCTGTCCCCAGCGCCCTGCGCAGGGGATTGCGGAGTGCCGATGTTGCGGCTCGGTGGCCGAGCTGCTCTGTCCGAACGCGAGGACTCTCTCCCGGTCTCCTCGGCTTATCCCGAGCAGGGGGAAGCTCCGAAAGAAAACGTCGGTGACTCCCCTGCCCGCCTCCCAGGCTCTCTGACAGCGCCTTCCTTTTTGAGAGGGTGGCACAAAGTCTGGCATAGTCTGAGTGTTATATAACCGGGAGTAATGACTTGCTTTACTTCTTTAAAAGGAGGTGATGACGCCAGAGCTCTGCTTCCTTCAGAGCCGCCAATTGGGCGCAGGGACCGGCAGATCTCGTGAAATGATGCGGTGTTATAACCAGCTACGCTTTCCCCCCCTCTTTTCTCCCTCCTTCCCTTTGATCTATTGCGTATGATGGAATACAAAATAGAAATCTTTCTATGCAGTTCAGGAGCAGCCCACGTCTATTGCTCTGCATTTTCTATGTATATGTATAAGGAGTTTTTCGAATGTTTTTTTGCCTCTCTTTTATCTCTTCTCTTAAAGCTGTCACAAATGTGAGAGTAGTAGGAAGGTGTGGGGAGCTGGGTCAGCGAGTGAGCACTTATTAACTGAGCAAATTGCTCCAAGTCGTCTTCCTGCTTTTCTGATAAGCTTTGCAGGATATAAAGGTTGTGCTTTATTGGCCAAAAACTTTTTTTTTACTTTTCATAAAGCAGCCAGAGAATCTCTAACAAAGAGCAGTCCCACTTGCTCCTCTGTCCTCTTTGGTGCCTTTTCCCTCATGAACATTTCCAATTGCCAGCTTTGTACCACACCTGGTCATTACTAATAGGTACTGTATTCTGTCATCTGTGGCTTCTGTAACAGTGATGAAATCACACGGAAACTAATTAGCAAATTTGTAATATGGTACTTTCCCTCTTGAACAGGTCAGGAGTGGCAAAGTCACTTTGCCAAGTTCACCTGATGAGTGTGAAGAAGCCAAAGTGAAAATTCTCTGGTTTACATTTAGGCAGTACCACTTTTATGCTCAAAAGTACTGGGTGAAACACTTCTTTGATTTTCATCTGAGTTTAAAACCAGGCAAGGGGTCCTTAATTTCACTTTCTCGTAATTTATGTGGTATTGTGCTGGTTTTAATGACTAGTTAAATAAAATGTGCATGAAGCTGTGTGTTTTACAAGTGTAATATTAAATAATAAAAGTGTGGAAGGAGGTGAGGAACTGTTTTAATTAAATTAGAAGTATTCCTCGGATTTTAAAATACAATATCATATCAAAGTTATTTCCTTTATTTATCTTTTTAACTTCTTGCTTAGGCTTTAAAGAAACTGCAACAGCTTTCAGAAGTGTCTGGTTCATTGTTTAGATCAAAGTATTTTTTTTATTAACAGGATTTTGTACTGCAGATGTTTAAAATGTCTTGTTCACATTTTCTTCAATATGCAGTTCACTGACTCAGTCTCAAAAAAATTCTAAGTAGGAGTCAGAAGACTTTATTTTCACTTGCAAATATGCAAATAGGAATGAGACAGGAGAAAGCTACAAAATAACATCTTTTTGGGCTAGGTGAACAGAAACTTCTAGTTTAAATCTCTGTCAAAACAGGTTTTGCAATTAAAACATCTGCTGGTAATCCTAATCCATGTAAAGCATTTAAATACTTGAACTGTTAAAAGCAATTTAAAAGTGGTACTTTTGTGTACTCAGCTGTGATTGATATCAAATTTGCACATAGCTGAAAATGTACCAAGAAACTCTTCACTGGTGCACAAATATGTCTACAGCAGCAGAAACATAGCAAGTTATAGAGATGAGGAATCAGTTTCTTGAATGTAACTGGGATTGTAACTCAGTGGATTTAATTTTTATTAAAATGATGATAAATATCTATGGTATAAATTCTTCGACTTGAAATCATTCCATCTTGTCTAGTAACAGCTTGTTTTCTTTGTTACATTTAAACAAGCTTTGAAAGCCTTGGAATCTCAAGCAGTGTATTTTGCCACAGTGCCAGTCTGAAAAGCATTTGCAAGAGGTACTGCTTTGTGTCACTTCCTGTATTTTGTGCAATTAGATTTTTGTTACATTATGTACAACTTTCCAACCCCCCCTCACTATTTAGATGAGTTTGGGAAAGAAAACACACCAATATTTATATGACTAAAAAGAAAATGAGAAAAAACAGATTTATCAAATTTTATGCCTTATGGTTCAGTCTAAAACTCACTATAGTCAATGGAAAAACTCCTCTGGTTTTCCATGTTGGTTTAGATCTTATCAAAAAGAATTTTTATTTGCAGTGCAATGTTTGTTTTAAAAACAAATGATTCTCAAAGCCCAGCAATACTCAGTTGCCAGCACAGAGTGTTGTGGAGACCAAGTGTGATTCTGTCTGAGCTGTTTTAGGTGGATAAACAGCACCTTATACCATGTCCAACTCAAACTTGGTATTCTTGTGTGTTTTCTGTGTTGCTAAAACAGCACGGAAACTAGGGCAGGGAAAGTGGCCTTAATGATATGTGTATGTGCCACTAGCAGGTGCTAATCAGGAGTGAAATGTGGCTGTCAAGCCCAGTTCGCATTCAGGAACTTAGAAACAATTTGGGTTAGTAGGCAGCTTCCCTGTGCAGCTGAGGTCAGCGGGGTGTGCAGAAAGGGCTGGGACAATGCTGTGGGTGGGGAAGGGACTGTGCAGCCAGCATGGAGCAGATGAGGGTGGGCAGGGAAGGTCTCTTCTGCTTTTTGGGGTGGTGATGAGGGTGAACAGCCTGGAGGGAAGGGAACCCCCAGCTCACAGTGACCACGAGCAGGGTGGCACATCATAGATCCAGTGCTTCTCTGTGGTGCTGTCCTTGCTGGGCTTGGATCAGGTCAATGCTGAGCAGTCACTGAGCTGCTCAGCCTCTGGAGAAGGGGTGGAGAGGTTCAAGGTGGACAACAGGCATGGAAATGGGGAAGGAGCTACTTTACCTTGAGGGGAATACATATTTGTGGATGTTTTGTTGAAATTTATTTCGTTTGACTGACTTCAGTTTGATAATATTATTTGCTATGCAGAGAAACTTGTGTCCTGAAACAGTTTACAGTCAAGTTTCTTGTCTATATAGACTGGTTTAGGTATGAGTTTCAATGCTTGTGTATTTGCAGCGTTCAGGGATGCTGGCATTGCTGCTGAAAAGACTTGTCAGTCAAATAAAAAACATGTTCTGAAGGACCTTTATCTTGATAGTCTGTGAAAACACAAACTTTATAGTGTTGGTTTTTTTAAACAGGTAGTCTGCTGAGTTGTTAGCAAGGGAACCTGTCAGGTGATGCCTTTGAGAAGCCTCTTGTGGTGCATAGCACAGTTTGTACAATTGCAAAGAGTTTGTGGTTTGAGATGAGGAAGGTGAGGTGTGACAGCTGGGTAAGATTTCAGACCCCTTGGGAAGGAGAACATTGTTCCTTACTGGTAAGACTGGCCTCACGGAAAAGCTATTCAGTAAATGGACTTATCTGTAACAAGATTACCTTCCATGAGGAGATCATTTTATAAACTGACTGTTTCAGGCAGATCTAATTCTTGGCTGTGTGAATATGTATTTATCCTGACTAACAGTGGTGGCCTCACCAGCAGGCTGTTGTGAGTAGAAGAGCTAGAAAAATTCCTTTTCGATTTTGCGCACTAAGGTGAAAAGGGAAATTCCTTTTTTATTGTTGTGTGCAGAAGGACAGATATAGGTTGCCTGTTTCCCTCAGTGTACTGAACTTCCATTTTTCTCCTGCTTGACTGCTGTAGTATGGATGTGTTGTGGTTTAACCCCAGCTGGCAGCTCAGCCCCCCTCAGCCACTCAGTATCCCCCAGTGGGATGGAGGAGAGAACTGGAAGGGTAAAAGTGACGAAACTCGTGGGTTGAGATAAAGATAGTTTAACAGCAAAGCAGAGCAGGGAATTCATAACTCCTTCCCATGGGCAGGCAGGTGTTCAGCCATCCCCAGGAAAGCAGGGCTCCATCACAGTAACAGTGACTTGGAAAGGCAAATGCCATCACCTTGGACATTCTCTTTCTCCTCATCCTCCTCTCGCCAGCTCTGTGCTGAGCGTGACACCATATGGTCTAGGATATTGCCTGGGTCAGGTGGGGTCAGCTGTCCCATCTGTGTCCCCTCCTAACTCCCTGTGCACCCCCAGCCTCCTCAGTGGTGGGGCAGTGTCAGAAGCAGAAAAGGCTTAGACTCTGTGTTAGCCCTGCTCATCAGTAACAAAAACATCTCTATTATCAACACTATTTCCAGCACAAATCCAAAGTGTAGCCCCATACTATCTGCTAGGAAGAAAATTAACTCTTTCCCAGCCAAAACCAGCACTACATGATTTGCAAATACCCAATTGTATTTACCCAGCATTTGTTTTTAAATCTTGCTTTCCAGTTTCATAAATCTCTTAGGTCAGATGCTGAGGTCATGTTTGCTTATTTATTCCAACCCTACAAAGTCCTTATAAGGCCTGTTGCAAGATTCTTGGCTATGCACTTCTTTAATGTATTTGTCCCTCTTTTCCCCCTTGATAAACATTGTGTGCCAGCCAGGCTGTTTGACTCTGTGGCATAGGTGAAAGGCTGTCTTGTTACTGAGTGTCTTAGTTGCAATACAGTTCATATTTTCTTTGGTAAAATTGATATAGGTCTAATTATGAAAAAGCATCTTGGGTTTGTTTCAAAGTTGTGATGTAGCCTGGAGCACTGGGGGTGTCTTGATGGCAGCAAGCATTGGCAGTGTCCTGCTACCCTCTCAAATGAAAGGTCAAATAAAAATGGCTGGAGTCACCCAGAAGGGAACTGGGCTCTGCCCTGGCTGTGCTTGTGGACCTTTAGATCAGCCTTTGCTGTTGTGAGTGCAACTCATTGTCCTGGAGTCCTGCAGGGCTGTTGGGACACAGCCTGCTTTGGGTTTCTTGTGCATGTCCTGGTTTTCCAGCGCTCCCTCACCAGTTGTGTCAATAAACAGCTGACTTTGTTACATGGACAAATGCTCACTACCAGTGAGCTAATTTCATTACGTGTCTCTCAGCCCAGGTTTGCTGTTTGTTTACTGGCATTAGATATGCTTGTGAAAGGAATTGGGCATGGATAAAGTCTCTAACACGGAAGGTTTGGGAGGATGGATAGCCTTTAGGGGTCCAACCAGAGCCCTGAAGGGCTTACTCTGTACTTACTTATTCTCTCCTGTGCCTGTCCTGGTGCAGATGAATGGTTGGGACAAAGGTTCAATTAAAGTGATCTCCTACTCCACAAATTCTGACAGGTTCTTTCCTAAAAACTGAGAAACTTGCAGTGGTCTGCAAGCTGCTGATTTAACCAAGCGAACAGGATGCTTTCACCTGTTACTGTGCAAACAGGTTACCAGCTACATCAAATTGCTCAACTTTCAGTCTCAGTGGTCCAGGTTTCTTGCAAATTCGCAGGCATCATGCAAACGGCTCCTAAAATCCCATTTGTTTACAAAGCCAGAAAGGCTGTGCTCCTTTTTACATCTCTTTCCCACCCACTTTTCCTTTTGTGCTCTGAAGCTCGGAAGCAGAGTTATGATCCTGTGTGTCCCCTGCTCTGAACGTCCTGTTGTCTGTTGGGATTCCCCTTGCGTGGGGCCCCACCGGAGCCTGAACGGTTATGTAAGGATTTTTATTTTATTCTCAGTCTTGGTCTCTGCCACTAGTTGAACTGGATCACAGGCTGAGTGAATGGGATCTGATCCGTACGGCGTGCAGCTCTGCTGCTCCAGAGGAGAGAGACCTCCCCCGTACACACCCACTCAGCCTCCCTGCTCCTCTTCTCTCTTCTCAAACTCTTTTCCCAGGCATAACTGAGGTTGCTCCCGCTGATCGGGAGCGCACACGGAAGCCAAACCGTCCCGGCAGCACAGCTCCAGGCATCGGTCCCCAGTGGAGCAGCAGCTACCTCGGGCAGGGCTGTGTTGTTTGACTCTCCACGCAGGGGAGGAGATAGTGACAATTTTTATTTAGGCTGAACACGAGGCATATTTAACTAGTTATGTAACGGTGACCCTGGTCCGTCTCGGCTGGGTGCAGGGAGGATATATAAGTACTGCTTCTCGTCACACCAGCTGGGTGGATTCATGCACTAGGAGCTATTTACCAAAGTTATTTTCAGAAACTTTAAGTGCAGGTTTCCCTGCCTGTACCCTGGACTGTTTTATCAGGAGTCTTTTCCCGCCTGCGAGCTGAACAGCCAGTGAGAGTGGATTTAGTGCTCGCTAGGCTGTGGGCAGAGATAAGGAGTTGTCGGGAGTGACTGGAAACTTTTGTCCTGAAGATCCTGAGACAAGAATAGCAGAAGAGCTGAGAGCGTGCGGCCACGTTGAACAAGTGTGCAGGCAGAGGGCTCGCCTGGGAGCACTGAGCAGCATGCTGCTCTTGGATGAGTCTCAGCAGTTTCCAGGTAGGACACAGGTGGGGATTTTTGAGGGTTGATTTTTCTTTCTGTTTCTCCCTTGTTTTCTTTTCCTTCTTGCTTTTCTGTTACAGGCCATTCATTTTCCCACCCCTGTGCTGGAGCACCCCACTCTGTGGCTACTAAAAGTCATCAGAAACCAAGGCTCTTCCATGGGTCTCAGGTTTTAATGTGCTCCCTACCAGGCAGGGCTGGAAGAGGTTGAGATTTCAGTCTTGCAGTGCCTGTTGGCCTGATGGAGGGGACATGAGAAGGAAGCTCACTTTTCCTTTGTGCCTGTAATTCTGAAGTCCTTGATGATGTGACATTCTGTGTCTGGCTGTTACTGTTTCTGCTGCTGTTCTGTAATGCTGCGAAAGTTATTTTTTCCAAGAGCGGGGGCAGTTGTTAATAGCAGTATCACTGTCCTCTTCCCCACCCTCTTTGACTTTGTGTGCATACTTTCCCTGCAACATCCTACTTGATAAGGGTTTCAAGAGCTTCTTTTGTCAGTGAAATATTTGGTGACTCGCTGACCTGACTGAGCAACAGTCTGGGCACCAGGCAGAGCTGTTGGTGCTTGCTCCAGATCCCCTAATTAGTGCCTAAAAGACTAAAAGCTACTTAGCCATTTCCCCCCCCCATCAAATGGAAGATGCTGGTGAAATCCTAACAGGAGTTTATAGTCTGGGGAAAGCTGCCACTTAGTTTTTTTGCCAGTGGCAGGATGTTGTGTGTTGGAGAAAAAACTTTGTTCAGATTTGAAGAACTTTCTAAATTCCTAATTTAACTTCTTACTTTGAGGTCAGGTACTTTGGAATGCCAAGCTTTTTGCAACTTCTTCATGTGGCAAATACCTCCAAAGTCATGTTATGAACCTAATAGACTGATCAAAAATGATCCCCAGGATTTCCAGCTCTGGATTCCTGATTTATTATAGAAGTGCAGTGCAGTGTGGTTATCAAGAGGAGTTTTTACAGAAATAAGCCATGCAATATTTGTTATCCATTAGTGGGAAGGGGGGGGTTCTAGAAAAAAAAAATCTGTCTTATTTCTCTGAGTGTGGTGGCAGGACAAAGAAGCTAATTCTGGGAGAGTGTGAACTGAGAAAAAAAGGAATTACAATAGAAAATGAGTTTGGATAAATGAGGAATCTGGGTGATGATACAAGTGGCTTATGTAACTTAGTCTAGATAATAGGTATAAAAAGAGAAGATGGGGAGGGAAAGATGCTTTTGGAAATGAGACTGTAGGTCATAGATAGAGAGAGAATACAAGGTTAGAGGCCTTTCAAAAATTTTGGTGGGAAGGTATTTGTACAAAAGTAAGAGAGCAAAAGTGTAGATTAACTTCTCTTTGTACTCGTCATGCTGTAAAGTCTGGGGCAAGATTTGACACAGTCTCTACCAAAGTCTCTACCAGAAGAAAATTCTCTCTCTGAGGAAGCTTTTTTAACTGGTCTAATGAGGTTGTGTTCTGGCTGATGGATCCAGAGAGTCTCCATCACACTTCTGCATAGCCCTCCTGTCCCAAGACGGATGATAAACTTCACAAGGTCACTGAGTGAATCTGGGCAGAACTTATGCATCATGTTCTTCTCGTTTTGTGCTTCAACCACTGAGCAATGTTTTTTTTCCTCTCTACTTTATATGGCTTTTCCTCACTCCAGGTGCCTAAACACTTATTTGGGGTCCTTAATGTAGCAAGCACCTGTATATGCAGTGCTGTGATACCTTTTTGTTATTTTAAAAATGTTTCTGGTAAAGTTTGAGCAGATTTTAATTATTTTACGGTAGCACCCACCAGCTAGTAAATCAAAGTTTCTTGCAGCACACTACCTATCCCCCTGTTGTCCTGCAAGAAAAATGTCTTTTATGTAAAGATCCTGTTTCCTGTTGATATATAGATACTATATTTCTTTTTTGACCATAGAGGTAATTGTCATTTTAGAAGCCTTACAAAGGAACAGATGCCTGTTTCTTTTCCAGGCTGTAATTTGGGGTGTTGTGTATTTGGGGTGGTGGGGTCATTGTGACATTGTAACTTCAACTTGTGGAGTCTGATTGCCAAATAACTTCGCAGCCTTTTGTCAAACTTCTTTAGCAGCACCAGTATTTTGGAACAGAAAACTAGAAACAGATTGTTCTTTCAGTGATGGTGTTTCATCCTGGTCTTATTAACTTTCTCCAGTGCTCTCGGTCACTTTTCTGGCTGCAGTTGATGGGAGAAGTGCCAGTGGAATGCGGTGGCACACAGGCTCAAACTCAACAATTTGAATCTTTCTCCCAAGTGATGCCTCCCTCATTAAACAGAGTCCTTAAAAATTCCTCAGAAATTACTTTTGAGACTGAGGCAGAAAAGGGGAATGTAGCTGAAGTTCTGTGCTTTGTTACAGTTCTAACAAAAATCCACAACTGTATTTTGTTTTTTTTCAAGTAGAAAATTATAGTTAAGGAGAAGAAAGAATTGTTGCATAGAGCAGAGGATAGGGAGCCAGCAACTTGAGTTACTCAACACTGATATCTACCTCATTGCTTTGATTTGGTTCCCTCCTCTGCAAGATGGACAGGAGAGTGTTTCACAGATTACTGTGAGGAGCTCGTCATGCCCGTGAACTCCTCTGACACTGACTAGAGTACAAATGACACTATTATAATTTTGAAATCACTTCTCTCTTGTACCACTGCCATCAGGAGCAGCAGCAGAGGAGGACTCAGATGCTGAAGGATGCTTTATACTGGGATTATTTCCCATGCTGCTCTTTTAAATTAGGAATGTCACCTGTCTTGTCCCTGTCCTTCTTAACAAGTCCTGAGTGAAACTATGGTGAGAGCTTGAGGCAGAGATTAAAGTTCAGTTGGTGCTTGTTGTTTGTTTGCCATTTTGGTGGCCTTGGAAGTGTGTGGCAGCAATAATCCCTTCTTGATTATTTCTCATTGCTCTGAGGGTATGCTGGTATAAAGCTACAACTCCCAGCTACCTAGTGTAAATTAATGCTTATGTAATCATTGCATAATGCAGAATGCTTGCTCCCCTACTCGTCCTCTTTTCTTAGTCCCTGAAATTTATCCCTGGAAGAGTCATGGTAGCAGCCAGCTGGATTCACTGTGCTCGGAACATGTCAAGCCCCCGTATGCATCTATTTTCTGAAGCTGGGAAGGGAAAATTCATCTTTGTTACCTAAATCAATATTTGGCCACCTCAATAAACTGGATCATGTTTCTCTTTTTAAGAAAAAGCTTTGAACTGTTGTGAAAATAAATAAGGTTAAATCCGGTTACTTGTGGTTTAGATCCCCATGGTAATTTTCGTAATCTGGCTGACAAAACTCTATTCTGGGTTACTAGTTAACTGGGATAACCAGAAAGGGGAGGTTTCAGTTCCCTCCTGCGCACAGCTTGTTGAAAACTTCCCAGCACTCAGCCTGAAACACTTCCTGACTCCAGAGCAGGAGCTTTATGTAACTCACTGCTCTCGCACACCCCTGGCTAGAGGACAAATGTGACTGATCCCTGCTTCCCTTGCTACCTTGGTGGGTGTCTTTCCTGGCTTTGTTTCCCTGTCTTCATTAATGCCCGCAGTGTCTGTGCAAGAAAGGGGGCACAGCAGGAGGGAACAATTTAGGTTTGAGGAATTTTGTCGGGAGAAGTAGTTTTGATTACATATCCAGAAGAGGGATGGCAGGTAACAGCTTTCTGTATCTCTCCAGGAGTTGCTGTCTCAAAGCACTATGAAAATGTTTGATTTGGAATTTCACAACTCCCGTTGGAGCATATTGGAGGTGGAAATGGATACCAGATTGCCCAGTGCTCCAGAGTAACAATGAGCCTGTGGTACCTGCAAGAGGGAGGATGACCTGCCAGGCACATCACCTGGACTGCATTCGGGGGCTTGTGCAGGGATGGGAGGAGGTCCTGGAGGGGCTGTGTGCCAGAGCAAGTACCTGCCACACTCTGGGGGCAATGGGGTGCCAGTGGCTGCGAGCCTGTGCCATACAACAGTTATATAAGTGCTCTTTGGTGTTTATGTAACCCGGGTCTCAGCGTCCGCAGCATTGAGGCCCAGCCAGAACAAGATCTCCTGGGTATTTGGGGCCTGGTTCTGCTTGCATAATCCCAGGGTTAGAAGATATATCGCCTGTCACCAAAGTTGACTGTTTGATATTCCAGTTTGCCTCTCGGCACTTCTTGGCTGCTTCCTTTCCCTTTGGTTTCTGGGTGGTATATTCCTTGCTCTTGCCCTTCAATTCTGCTGCCTTTTGTTCCTGAAGGATTCCTTCAGGCCAGGAAAGGAGTTTTATTCTGCAGCATAACCTCATCAGCAGCTGATATGCTGAAAGATGTCTGAAGGAATAAAGAGGGCAGTCCTGCCTTGTAATTTATCTTTAAAAGTTTTCCATTGATTGAGGCTTACTTCTTGCCAAAGGAGACAGAGATGGGATTGACTTGTACATGCTTGTGGTGTGACTCCCTCCTCATGCTCTGGCTCACAGATTCAGTGCTGGTGGCTTTTTCTTCAGAGCTCATCTCTTCCCTCCATCCTCTGGTCCTGTGCTGGGGACAGAGGCAGCCTGCCATCCCTCACCAGCAATCTGCAGATTTCATGTCGGTGTCTTGAACCCACAGGGAGTGATCACTTTACTGATACTTAGAAAAATGAAAAACATGTTACTCAGACTTCAAGCAGCGCTCTTTGTTATACCAACATGACAGATTCTGTGTCTGGTTACAGTGACAGATATGAACGACAGGCCTGGGGTGGTTAACTCCTAGATAAATCAGCAACGGGAATGAAGATGTACGTGCTTTTTGACAAGTGAGGGAAGCTTCCCTGGGAGCAGGCAGGCTCTGGGGCTGAGCAGACTCAGCCCGAAAGACTCCTTTGTGCCTGGCAGCACCGTGGCTGTGACTCAGCAGGACAGCAGAGCTGGGGCGAGGGCAGTGCCGGGGGTCGGTCACTGCTGTGGTCAGGGGGCTGCGCTCCGCTGGAGCCGGGCGGGGACAGCCCGGCCCGGGGGCTGGGGCTGC
>JAHLSL010000013.1:2258271-2279970 GCA_025920805.1 Petroica traversi | reverse complement strand
CGCCGTGCCGGGGCAGCGCGGCCGGCGCGGGGGGGCAGGTGTGCCGGCTTATATAATACTTACATAATTAGGGCTTTGTTAAGCGCTGGTGGCTGGGAGGGGCGCCCTGCCGTCGAAGACTGAGCCCGATTATTTTCCGAGGAGAACAAAGTCTTGTTGCTAATTAGCTGCCCTAACATCGAGAGCCCCGAGTTCCCGGAGGGGCTGCGCCCTGCTCTGTTCCGCTCCGACCCGCTCTGGGGTGGTTTTTCCGGTGCTTCGGATGGAAGCAACCGGGTGTGTTGATGTGTGCCGGGTTTGTGCCTCTCCTGGGTGTTGCAACAGGTAAGCCTGGAGGAAGGGAGTCAGAGCTTCCTCCTTGCTTTCACATACACTGTACTTGAGGGGTTTCACAAGGAATTTCCAGCCTCCAGCCCAGCCTGGTGGTGCTCCAGTGTTTTCACACAATGCCACCTCTGTGAGAGGTGCTCTGTGCTGACACCACTTCTCCCTTCTTGCAGGGCATCCATGCGACAGCTGCACCAGTTGCATACAAAGAATATTTTGAAAATATTTCATTTATATTGCTCAGCTGAGTACAGGATGTGCCAGAGCACTGTGGCTGTTGCCAGCCTCTGAGTTGATTGGTGTGCCACAGCTAGAGAATCACTGTTCTTCAGGAGCCAGGTATAGCTCCACTCTGGCATCACCCACCCCTCCAGCTCCCAGCACACTGGGGAACCATCACATAACCCCAGAGAGCATCTTCCAGGCTGTCAGAGCTTTTGCAATCAGGCTTGCACCGTGGAGTCCCTCCTCCAGCCTTTGGTACTCCTTGTAGTTCAGTGTGTCAGGGTCTGAGTTGCAGCTGGAGCTGTGCAATTAGACTTTCTTGTGCCATCCCTCAGCGCTCCTCCCATTCCTGCTTTGACAGCTCAGTACCGGCTGTAGTAGCACTAGCTAGTATTAGCTAGTCTCTGACAGGCTTTTGCCACAAACTGCAAAGAAGTTCCCAGAAGGCCTGCAATAATACTTAACTGCTCTTTGTTCTTTGTGCAGGACAAAAGAAAGCTCCTGAAGTAAGACTTAACAGCTTGCTACCCTGCATGCAGCTGCCTTCCTCAACATGCATGCACATCCCTGTCCTTAGGGTAGGAAATAATGCCCAAAGACTCAGCAAAATTGTCCTGTTCGGTATGTGAGTTTACACAGTGAAATGATTTTAGAAATAAACAAGTGTCTGGTTTTCATTGCTATGTCTTTCCTGGAGACATTGGTGTTACCCTGGCAATGAAACTGCTCTCCCAGGAGGAAGTGTACATACCTCTGGCTAGCCCTGTTAGCGGGCTAGTAACTTGGCTGGCAAGGGAAGTCACCAACTTACTCAGTAGTTTGTCCACTGAGGGACCTCTTGGCTCTTCTTATGCAGCAACCTCAGGTAGGAGAGCCTCAGATATTCTTCTGAATGGGAATTTCTGTAGTCCTAGGAGCGCTGACTTGCTAGAGCCAAACTGTGGATGCACAGACACTTGGACTTAGTGAGGTCTGCCTTGGAGCATGGAGATTGGCTATAACACTGTTTTTCGCTTGCCTTGGTGTCAGAAGACTGTGTTAGTTACACAAATGTCACACCTCAATACAACCTGCTGCTTCCTGGCACTTTGCAGCAACCTGAGACATTTTGCAGAGCAGGCTGTGTCTAGAGCAATTCACTGCTGAATTGATGCTCTCGAGAATATTCTCCAGCCTGAATCCTGCGCTGTTTTAAAGGAGCTTTGAGAAGGAGGTGATGAGGTGAGCTTTATAAACTTGGCTGCAATAGGAGGTGCCTGACTATGGGACAAATCTTTTGCTGTTTTCACATCATGAGTCACAGCTATGTGCAGTGTTTAGAGACAGCTCTGGCAGTCACACCACACAGGGAGCATCTGAAGCAGAGTTACACACGAGTCACGACTCTCTTTCTTACAGAGACTTCTAAACTGTAATACTGTGACATGCAAATGTTGGTCAAGAAACCAAACGCCTCCCCCTATTTGTATGTACATGGTGGTTGCTGCTGCTTATAGAGCAGAGAAAACCAGAAGCCTTTGCCCTGCACACAAACCAGATCTGTGCTGTAACCAGGTCTGTTGAGTTTTGAGAGTGCAGGCACATTTCACACCTCTAAAGAGCATGAGAAAGGATGATGGTGCTCCTCTTGGCATTTGGGGTGCCTTGCATGACTGAGTGCCTGGATGTGTGCAGGTGTCCCTAACCACTGCTTGATGATATCTCAGACAGAGAGCTATAATCCACCTGAAGAAGCAGCTGCATTGACACTATCACCACTTCCCTTGGGAAACCCTCTTTGTAGCTCTGGTGAGGACAGTGCAAAACATGGAACAAAGCTAGCGTGAAGCAGGTGATACTTGGTGCTCTCAGTGTGTAACCATGGGATGGGTTTACATCCTTGCCAACAGCCACACCTGACCCATGGCTGTCTTCTGCTGGGCAGACTTGGGCCTGCTTTTTCTGATGTGGCTCATCTCACTGTGCAGGTCTGGGTTGTCACCCCCAGGCTGGTGGCAGTGCTTGTCTCAAGCAGGCAATGTGAATAACTGCCCAGGTCTTCCTAGAGTGCACAGCAGCTCCAGCATGATCAGACAGTTGTCAACATGCAAACGTGGCTGATGAATTTTTGAGTTGTGTAAAAAGCTACTTGTATAACCATGTCAGAGTAGCGTGTTGAGCTCCTGTTACAAAACTGTAATTGCGTTTCTGTTGTAGATGTAGGTTTGGCAAAATTGGGGCAGGATTATTCCATTGATTACCTGATGGGACCTGTTCAACGAGGCTGTTCCCACACCCCTCCAACCCAAAGATCAGAGCTGTTCTTATACAAAGTAGGTGTTCATGTGTGCAGTTATTGTTTTTAAATGTGTTTCTGTCCCAGTGAGGGTCCCAGTTACACAGCTTGGAGCTCACCATACTGGAGAGCAGCCACACGACTGCAGCAGGGAGCCTTGCTTTTCATCTGGGTTGGATTTAGGCTATGCACATAATCAGGAGTTTAATACAAAGCAGCAGTGAAACAATTCCTGCTTGTAACTGCCAGCTCATACCACAGGTGTGGTGGGAGCTGTTGCAAGGTTAGACTTGTGATTTTACCATTGTGTTAGTTAAACTTTGTGAAAAGCTTTGTTTGCGGTGGTGGCAAGGATGGGAGCAGCCTTTGGGAAGCTGGCTGTCCCTGAATCCCACTGCAGCTGAATCAGTGAGATGTTTGGAGCTGTCACTAACGTGGAAGAGCTCTCTTGATGCATATGTGTCAGGAATGTGGGCTGAGGCACAGATTGTGTTCCTCACCTCAGAACTTGTATTGGCAGGACAAACACCAGCCTGAGCAGACATGGCTGTGGCAGATGAGGGCTTGTACTCAGTGTGGGACCAAATTTATCATCAAATTTTGGGCTTCAGGCTCCTGGTCAGATGAGAATTATATTTTAAAAACCCCATCTGATCCAGCTGTGTGTAGGTTTCACCAGAGCTCATATTACATATCATTAAGAGGAAAGAAAAGGTAAAATGCAGAAATTGGATGAGTCTACATAGGGATTGCGCAACATATCTGAAAACATAGAGGAGACATAATAAGCTGGGCTCCTGAGCCTTTGGGTTTTATTCTTATCACCCTTGTCCTGAAGACACCCTTGCCTGGCACAGTGCAGGTGGCAGGGTGGCTGCAGGAGGAGGTGACGTGGGCAGTTGCTGGAGTGTGGGGAGGGAAGCGCTTCCTCTTCTGAACAAGCCTGACTTTGTGCTCTCTGGTGCCTTGTCAAGGTCCTGCGGGCCCAGGGTGAGATGGCAGCAGTGTAACCATGGCAGTGTTTGTCTCCGGTTTAATGACTCATCCCGGAGCATGTGATCACGTGTGCAGCCTCCCTGCTTCCCTTTGCCCTATTTCATCCAATCTTTTGATCTAGTTATATAACCAGGAGTCGAGAGGGGTGGGGGGAAGGAAACAGTGCTGAAGAATTGCAGGTAATGTGACTAAAATGTGTCTGTAGCTCAAACAGCAGACTTGTTGTCTGGGAAGCCTGAGGAACTGGGTTTGTTCCCAGCATAGTTCTGTCTGCAAGTGAGCTGATGCTTGAGATCTGAGCTTGTAAGTCTAAAGAGACATGGTGGGAGGACAGGGCTCCAAGACCTTGGCTGTGGTAGGAGAACTGCTGTGTTTATGGCAATGAATCCCTTTGCCTTTATCTTCATATGCTTAACTCTCCTTGCATTCATCATGAGATCTGTTTCATCCCATAAGCTGTGGATACCTGGTTTTCCAGCATGTGTAGGGCTTGCAAAGACAGGTATTCACAGAAATGTTTGAACTGCTCTGCTGGTCCGTGGTGGGCTGAGCTCTGAAGTCCTAAATGTGTTCTGACATAGACTTGCAGCAAATGCTGGGATGGGTCTGGTGGGATGTCTAGAGAGGAAGTTTGCAAAGTTGGTGCTTTTGAGCAAGGTGTGAATCTACTTCCTGTCATCTCAATTTTAAAATGTGATACTGGAGATAAGGTTAATTTAATGGGCATATCAACATGACAGCTGTAGGTGCAATGTGCTGCACTGAAGCATCCTTCATTTAAGCTCCCAGCATTTTGAGAAAGGAATGCTCTGTCTCCAGCTCCCTCAGAGTCACAATATGATGCTTGTTGGTTCTGTATTACTTCATCTGCCACATTCTTCTGCACTGATGTCTTCTTTCCTTCAGAGTTCTGTCTAAGTGTCATTTCAGTTCAGTCATTAGCTCAGATACACAATGTAAGCAAGAAAGCTGATTACAAGATGAAGTTCAGGGTATCTCTTTGCCTGACGCAAGGGGACAGGATGCTTCAAAGAAGCTATTACAACGCTTGTCAGAAACAGTTTGCTTCACAGGAAGCTTTTGAACAGAAACATTTCCTTTCTTTGCTCTGGAAGCATTAGCTTGGTCACTGGCAGCCTGTTGAAGAGCCAAGTGTCACATAGAACAAGGTGTCATTTCACATTGTGCTTTAAGAGTGGAATCAGGCACAAATGGAAGTCTGACAATAGGAGAACGAAGAGGAAAATGAATGCATGTGATTTATAATGTAGAAAGAGTATCGCCACTTATGTTTTGTCTGACAAAAAGCTTGTTGGAAGTTACCATTTAAACCATGAGAGTGAAGCCTGTTGCTAAAACCACTGAGCTGCCTGCTGAGCCATGACCCAGGGTTTGAACCTTTTACACACTGTGTGTTCTGTTGACTTGAGAGATGGTTACACAGGTGTCATATAGATGGAAATTTCTGCCCTACCTGAATGATGTGAAACAAAGAAAAAGATATTCAAGTTTCCTTGTTTTAATCAGAGCTCATCAGGGCCCCATAGAAGAACAGACTCTTGGGATAGCAGGTGCTCCACATGGACCTTAATTTTGCCTTGGTTTCTTGTCAGGACACTTCTGGGCTGTGTTGAGGGATGCTAGTCTTGGCTTTCACTGGGGACAGGCCCTTCACTGTGAAACTTTTTAACCCTGTTTGACGGTCAGAAAGGACCCCAGTTTTGGCCCTCAGAGCGACATGCTTGCATATGAGTGAGAGTAGGGCTTGTCAGTTCCCATTGGGCTCAGATCCTGCTGGATGCTCATGCAAAAGCCAGCTGCCAGGCTGGACAGCTGTTCCCATGTCCTGTTCCTCTCCTTGCAGACCAACCCCAGGACGCCGTGTTCAGCGGTGACCATGCGGAGCACGCGGAGGATGGAGAATGGCAGCGCTCGACTTCAACTACCTCATCTCAGAGCGAGCGGGCAGAGCAACTCTTGCAGAACCAGCACAAGAGCCTGGCCTCTGAGGACACCAAAAAGAAGAGGGCTCAGAAACCGTCTCACATGCGGAGGAACATAAGGTAAGCAGCAGCAGCAGGACACAAAGAGCTCGGGTCACATATGGTGGTGAAAACAGAATCTCTGCACTTTGCTTCTGAGCTACGTCGTGCCACTGCTGGCAAAGCAGATGGTTTTTCTTTTCCAAAACCTTAGGATTTCACCAGTGGGAGTAGAGTGATCTCAGACTGGAGTGCTGCATGTGGGTGCAGACTTGTTTGGTATTTCAGAAGAGTGACTGTTTGGTTATGGAATATATTGCAAGAATTGTGTAATTGCTGCTGTGTTTTAAGAGACGTAATTGAAAAACTGTACACCATTAAATAAATACCAGTTTCAGATATTTGCTCAGGTGAATCCTACTGCAAACAGCCTAAAAAAATACAGTCCTTTCCTATACTATCTGGGCACTTGTTGACAGGAATGCTGGTGCTCCGACTAGTGACTGAAATGTTGGAAGTCAGTTGCACCTGGATTTTGTAAAGCAGTAGTTGTTTGATCATGTAATTCAGCACACATTCTGGGATAGGTTGTGGGGTGGTAAATCACTAGGAAATTTTGCTCAAGAGAATTTTATAAGCTCAGAAGAGAACTAATGGAGCAGGAACTCCTGCAGCAGCAAGTGGCTCTCATGCCCTGTGCTGGTGGTCTTTGGTTCCTATTTAAGCGTGTGCAGATTGATTTTCTTAAAGCTGAAGGAATAAGCATTGAATAGGCCTTGGAAAATGAGACTTCATTAAGATGAGGGAGATGTCCCTGCAGTATGGGGTTGGGTGGTTTTAAAGGCTAGTTTGAGGAAGCTGGATTTTACCACTGCTTGTACTGCACCTCTCCTCTGGCAAAAGTACCATGTGACAATGAAGCAGGGAAAAAGCAATTTCGGGAAGGAAATAAAATGACCTGTAAAGGGAGGGTGTTTTGAGAGGATGCCTTTAAACCATTATTAAAACCATTAGAGATCCTAGCTCCTGAAAATGCTATCAGAAGAGAATCAGGGTGATTACTTTTGTGGGGAAGATGTATTTCATTCCCATATATCTTCTTTGCATGATTTTGTGCATTTTACATTTGTAAACTGCGTATCCATAAAAAACATCCCTTCAGGCAGAAGAACTAGTCTTTGGTAACCTAGTTTAAGTATGGGCTTACCCACTTACGTTTTTCCTCCTTACATTACTTTGCCTCTGTCAAACTTTTGTCTTTTCCTTGAGTGATAGTAGTGTTCCCTGTAGTTGGGAAGCACAGTGTTGAAATAGCTGTAGAATTTGCCCATATATTTTGGAGGATGATGTTCCTGCTCCATGTGGCTGACAGAATACCTGGAGCTTGTCAGTCATCTTTGCAGCAGCCATGCAGCCATTCATGTTTTTGGAAGAAATGGAGTGTAACTAAGTCACATTTATTCCTGTGTTCAGAAAGCTGTTGCGTGAGGACCAACTGGAAGCCGTGACAAAGGCAGCCCAGCAGGAAGAGCTGGAGAGAAGGAAACGGCTTGAGCAGCAGCGGAAGGATTATCCAGCCTCTATACCAACTGTACCCCTGGAGTTTCTTCCTGGTAAGCACTGGGAGATGCCAGCCAAAGCAAGGGTTTTAAGGACAGAAGCTGAATGAAGAAGGTAGTGCCATGCTTGTCCATGATAGGACAAGGAGTAATGGTTTTGACCTAAGGCAAGATAGATTCAGTCTAGATACAAGGAAGAAATGCTTTACAATGAGGGTGCTGAGACACAGCACAGGTTGTGCAGAGATGTGGTAAATACCCCATCCCTGGAAACATTCAAGGTCAGGATGGATTGGGCTTTGAGCAACCAGTTGTAGCTGAAGATGTCCCTGCTCAGTGCAGAGGGTTCCTCCAGCCCTGAACATTCTGTGATTCTATGCTGTACTTGGACTTTCAAGAGTAAACTCTTGGAACAGCAGTTCCAAACCACTTGCAGGTTCAGTGTAGGCAGTTCCACTTCTGCACTTGTTTTGTATCAAGATACAGTGGCTGCTTGGTGAAAGGTGCCAGGTAATGTTTATTGAAGATATTTTGACATATTAAGTGTGTGTAGGGGGATGCTGAAATAGAGCTCTCTTGTCTTTCCAGCTGGTATGGGAGCTTGAACCAACAGGCTTGGCAGAAATGCCAGATCTTGTTTGTCCTGGGAATGGCCTGGTAATGCATGTGTGGGGATAGTGGAACAATAGACTGGGTGCTCAGATGTTTGTGATGTAACCTTGGCCTTTCTTGCATGCTTCAGCAAGCTGTGAGTTGCAGGCAGTATAAATGGTTAAGCATCACTCATATCTTTGGGCAAATATGTCATCTTGCATTGTTTCCCAACCTGGGTCATTTTGGTGATTTAGTTTATAGCTCAGCTTCCAAAGGTGTAAAGGGCAGAGAAGTGCGGCTGAATATTGTATTAGGGCTAAGAAGTTCTTGAGTTTGCCTTGTCTCTTGAGGAAATATATATTTTCTCTTATATGGAAGTGTTAAAAACACTTTTACATGTGGGAGAAGGAATAGGAGCTGTTTAAAACACTTTAACTGTTGCAGAGTAGGTTCAGCCCCAGAAGAATATCATTGCTTGCTGTGTCACTACAGTGCTGTTGTTTGGCCCCATTAGCCTCTCTCCCCACATGGCAGCACTAAAAAAATACAAACAAATGCTCTTGATCAGCAAAAGTTGTTTATGATACGTGGGATGTAATTATTACAGTGTCCCTACTAACAAAGGACAGTTATCATCCCTTCAGCAGTTGGTACTTTCTCTGCTGGATGAAACACAGCTTTTACTGAGACCAAAAAAAAAGAGAAACAAAGGGCTTTAGCATGTTGTATGGTCAGTGTGCCCCAGCCAGGGCATGAAACAGAGGGTGCCATCAGCAATGGGCTATTGTTTCAGCATATTGAGAAAGGAGGAGAGTGTGACCCAGGAAGCTGAGTCATAGCAGGATTGTAGACAGTGAGAGTCTGTTATGGAAAATTCCAGGACTAAGTTATTGGAGCTAAAGTAGAAGGAAATACTGTCTGGTTTCTGAACAATTTTGTCTCCTTCCCCATTATTATGAATTACTTATTGTTTGTAATTTATGTTTGTAGAGGACATCGTTTTCAGAACAGCAGAGGCAACCCAGCTCCCCCCCTCAGGTCCTGGCTGAGGAAGTGATCTGCCTCGACAGTACCAGCAGTGGCAGTGAAGATGATACTAAAGGAAAAAATAGCATAAAAGATGGTAAGTGACCAATAGCCTCAGCCTGCCCTTCTCACAATATGCTGTTTATTCAGCCAGTCTGTTTTCATCTGGTCAGATGCTCCAGTGGTGAATCATTTCAGATTTTTGTAGGCCTATTGGTTTCCAATTATATGGGCAGTTCTGGCCTGTGAGTCCTAAAATGTCATTTATAAAACAGTCTGTCGGGTCCTCTTGGGACCTTGTGTTTATTTGTGCTTTATAAATGCACTTAAGTTTGCTCAGTGCATTGCTGAAGAATGTTTACATGAGATGTGGCATCATTTGCTGCGTTTAACAGGAGCATCTGAGTATTCAGATCTGCAGCTAGAAGTGGTTTTGTGTCCCTTGTCCCAAATGGATTCAACCAGACTCCTTGGTGGTCCTTAGGCATTGCATCAGTAGATAAAATTCATGTCTGGGCTTGGGAATTAAGAGAACATATGGTGAAGAATGTAAAACACTCCTAGAAAATATGTCATGTTCTCTTTGGATCAGCCCATGTTAATGTTCCCTGAGACATTTGGAAGCCAGGGAAGCTAATGCTTTCATATGCTGGTCTGAGGGGCCTGGTGTGAGCCTTCTTGTTCAGAATACATCATTAGACCAGGGTGGAATTACAGAAGCTGGGTAGGCTTATTTCCTCATAGGTTTTTTCCATTCATGATAAGCCCTGATGTCAAATTAACTTTGTCCTTATTCTCTCCTGTTTTGGTTACTTTACAGAAGTGATTGAGCTGAGCTCAGGAGAGGATGATGCCCTCCAAATTGTGGACAGCAGTGACTCTGGCAATGAAGGGGAGGAAGATGGCAGTGAAGAGAGCAGTGGCTCTCATGTGAATGATGCCTTAAATCAGTCAGATGCTCTGGGGCAAGTCATCGTCAACATCAATCATCCACCAAATGAGGAAGACATTTTCCTGGCTCCCCAGCTTGCACATGCAGTAAAACCTCATCAGGTAGGATTTTTTAGCCTTGAAAATGCAATTAATTCAGGCAAGCCTGCCTGGGAATCCCACCAGAACTTCTTTGGTGAGCCCTGTGACCAGTCTGGTTGTGGTGATGGCTGTTGTGGACAGTCATAAGGCTGAATAAGAGGAAGGCAAAGGCTCTGTATAACTTTGGCTGTTGTTATTATCAGACGTTTGTATATTTAGATGAACTTTTTAAAAGTAAAATTATATTTTCAAACAAGCTAATCAACCCAAATTCAGGTCCTCTGTCGACAAATTAATTTTGATGTATGGATGTAGTCTCAAGAAATTATTTGACCATCTAAAAATACTGAGTTTCTGAGCCTTCCCTAGATTAGAATACTTTAGTGAACTTGAAACATTCCCTTTATATTTTCATGGTCCTCATGTACTTGCCAATCTGTAAATACATACCTTGAGTTTTTCTGTCTCCCACCATTCTAACACTTTTTCTGCTTTTCTGCCTAGATTGGTGGGATCCGATTCCTTTATGACAACTTGGTGGAGTCCTTGGAGAGATTTAAAACCAGCAGTGGGTTTGGGTGTATTTTAGCACATAGCATGGGCCTGGGCAAGACCATACAGGTCATCTCTTTCTTGGATGTACTTTTTCGACACACAGAGGCAAAGACTGTTCTTGCCATTGTACCTGTAAGTAGCTACATGAAGGGCTGTCTGAGGGACTTCTTACACTGCTTCTTTCTTTGCAGAGAGAAGGTTAATTAGTGTCCCATCACACTTCAAGCTCTACCACATCCTTGCTGTTCTTCCCCCTCTATCATTGCCTGTGTTTGCATGCTGTGATCTACTGCTTCCATCTGGGCACACTGGGTGTCGTTCCCTAATCTTATTTTTGCTCTTAAAAATCCCAAGTGACTCAATTGGGTTTTTAATCCTTCCATGGTTAACTTTTCCAGGTGAATACGCTCCAAAACTGGCTAGCAGAGTTCAACATGTGGCTCCCAGCACCTGAAAACCTTCCTGCTGATTATAACTCCAAAGAGGTCCAGCCCCGCACCTTCAAAGTCCACATCCTGAATGATGAACACAAGTAGGTGACAGTAAAAACTTTTCAGAGCTCTTGGCTCAGAGAACTCTGCTTCTTTCTGGGTCATTTTCCTTGCATGGATCAGGGCAGTGCAGTGGTCTTGTTCAGTGGCTGTGTAGCTACATCTGCCTGTTGATGTTTTCACCTTCTGGGTGGGATATATTTGAACCTACTGATGCTACTCCAGCCACCTGTTCATTATTAGCTGGGATCTGATGTATTGTGGTGGACTGAGCAAAGACAGAGTCTTGATATGAACCAGTTCTGAGCAGACTGGAAGGGAAGGAAGCCTGGGGGACAGGACATGGAGGAGACAACAGGGGATAAATAACTTGAAGATTACAACCATTGGCACTGGCAGCTCATTCTGAAAATGGTTTTTGCAGAGGCAAACTCATCAGCTTTATAAAAATCAGCTCTTGAGTTTGATATGCTTTTGTGCATGACATACTTCTATACCTCAGTTCCTGTAAGGATTTGTCATTCTCTGCCATGCTATCCACAGCTCATAAAAGGCTTTTTTTCCTGCATCAGTTTGTTTCCTAAAGAAATTTAATTGTATCCCTCCGTCTGGTCTGATGTGAGAAAAGTGCTTTAAGTAATTTTCTCTTTATGGGTTTTTTTTTTCTCAGCAGACTCCAATCCAGTGATTTAACCTGAAACTGGAGTAAAGCTGACAGTTTATTTGGTTATTTTGCAGGACAACAGCTGCACGTGCAAAGGTGGTGAATGACTGGGTGACAGAAGGTGGTGTGCTGCTGATGGGGTATGAGATGTACCGTCTCCTCTCATTGAAGAAGTCCTTTGCCACGGGCAGGAAGAAGAGAACAAAGAAACAAACTGGCCCTGTCATTATTGACTTGGATGAGGAAGACCGACAGCAGGAGCTTCTGAAAGGTGGGAAGTCATCCCTCAAGAGGGGGAGAGTGACCCTGCTGTCCAGCTGGCTGCCAGCTGAGGCAGAACAGGGAAACAACCTGTAACTTGCTGTTAGCATCACTGACATGACTGAACTTTGCTGGGCAGGATTGTATCTTTGGAGGCAGAAGGTTGTTGAGCTTTGTCTGAGTCTTTAATTTCTTGAAAGAGCTGCAAGTAAGTGTGGAATTCAGTACACTGAACTCTGGGATTTGTCAGGCTGAGATTTGCCACTCTGAATTGCCACAAGACACCCAGCTTGATGCAAGGCAGGTCGTTGAGCAGAAATCAAGGGGCAGTCATGTTTGCTCATTACCACATTTTGCTAAATCAGAACTAGTGTCTAGTCATGTGTTATCTACTGCATCAGCCTTGCTCTCTGCAGACATGGGTACTATTTTGTTGTCTTTCAGAACTACCACTCTTCAGTGAAGCTGGTGACCTTGTAAAACCAGAACTTTGTCTTACTCATCTCTAACTAACACCTAATGTCCCTTGTCCTCAGGGATTGAGAAGGCTTTGTCTCGCCCCGGGCCAGATGTGGTTATTTGTGACGAAGGACACCGGATAAAGAACTGCCATGCCAGCACTTCCCAGGCACTGAAGAACATCCGCTCCCGCCGGCGGGTGGTGCTGACGGGGTACCCTCTGCAGAACAACCTCATCGAGTACTGGTGCATGGTGGACTTTGTCCGGCCTGACTTCCTGGGCTCGAGGCAGGAATTCAGCAACATGTTTGAGCGGCCCATCCTGAACGGGCAGTGCATTGACAGCACCCCCCAGGACGTGCGGCTGATGCGCTACCGCAGCCACGTCCTGCACAGCCTGCTCGAGGGCTTCGTGCAGCGGTGAGTGCGTGGGCAGCTCTCAGGGGGGAAGTCCCTGCAAACAGCTCCTTCACCCCAGGTTACCTGGCTTGTTTGCTGAGTTTGTGCAGTACAACTAAATCTCGCTGCCCTGTAGAATCGTGGAATCGCTCAGGTTGGAGAAGACCCCTAAGGTCATCAAGGCCAGCACAGCCACCACTAAACCTTGTCCCCAGGTGCCACATCTACAAGTCTTTTTAAATCCCTCCAGGACAGGTGACTCCACCACTTCTCTGAACTGCCTGTTCCAATGTCTGACCACCCTTTCCATGAAGAAATTGTTTTTAATATCCAATCTAAACCTCCCCAGCCCAATGTGAGGCCATTTTCTCTTGTCCTGTCACCATTACCTGGGAGAAGAGACTGTCCCCTACGTGGGTATAACCTACTTTTAGGTAATTGTGGAGAGAGAAAGAGGTGTCCCCAAAGCTTCCTTTTCTCCAGGCTGAGCCCATTCAGCTGTTCCTCATCAGACTTGTGCTCCAGACCCTTGCCCAGCTCTGTTGCCTGAGTCTGGTCATGCTCCAGCACCTCATTGTCTTGTAGTGAGGTGCCCAAAACTGAACCCAGGATTCAAGTCAGGACCTTATGAGTGCTGAGTACAGGAGCCCTTCTGGCCACACTAAAATTGGTTTGCTTTGGTACCACAGAGTCTGGTAATAGAGAATTAGACCTCTAACTGCCCAAGAGTGACCTCAGGTTTATTTTGATGGCTTAATAGCCAATCTGATGTGCGCTTTGTGACATCTTTATCCAACGATCTGAACCTGTTTCTTGAAAGTCAGTGTCAGTGACTCCACCACTCTGGAAACAAATCAACATTTTTTTCTCAGATGAGGATTTTAAGATGCTGGTCTGGAGTGTCTTAATCATTGGCAGAGCTGAAAATAGACTTTACGTCTTATTTCTGTTTTTCAGCTGCTGTGCAAAACACGACTTTCATCACCCTCTTAACTCTTTGACCTGTGCTAGGGTATTGTAATGTTTGAGATCTTTGTAATTGTGTTTACAATCGGTGTTTGGCTGCAGGGAGAGTATCTCAGAAGTGTCATGCATTAGAGAAACATGCCATTTAGAGGTCCTTCTTCCTGCAGCTGGGTGGGCAAGAAGTCAAAATCTTACCCTACTGGCAGCCACAGGGAAATTCCCTTCTCTGCATTTATCTCACTCTTTTTATTTCCTCCACAGGCGAGGCCACAATGTGCTGAAGGTTCAGCTCCCATCAAAGGAAGAGCATGTCATTCTGGTACGTCTGTCCAAGATCCAGCGGGCCCTTTACACGGAGTTCATGAACCGCTTCCGAGACGCAGGCAACAGTGGCTGGCTGGGACTGAACCCACTCAAAGCTTTCTGTGTCTGTTGTAAGGTAGGTTTTGGCAGAAGCTGCAAAGAAAGGCTCCAAAATGTTGGGGGAAAGGGAATTATAAGTCAAAAGAGGAGTTGAAAGTTTGGTTGGCCAGGGACATAATTTCTCCCCACTGCTCTGCAGTGGTTCAGCAGTGTTGTTATCTTTGCTTCCAGAACTCGAGTGCAGGGATGTTAAATGTCTCTTTCAAACTGTGCAAGAAACCTGCTGCCATCAGCTGAAACAGTCTGGGCTGGTATCGTAAACTGCATAACTCTACTTGCTGTAGTGCAAACAGGCAGCTTCCTCTGCCTTTGTGCTGCATGGAGTGCACAGTGACCCTCTGGTTTGTTCTCAAGGAAAGAATTGGGCACTTTTAGAAATATGGGAGCCAGAAGAAGTATTAGTTCTTTCCTTTGAATAGCTGTGGGGGCTTTCAGGTCACAGTCATTGGCAAGTAGCAGACCAGTGCAGGTCTAACCACTTCTTTTCTTTATCCCTTCAGATCTGGAACCATCCAGATGTGTTGTATGAAGCTCTGCAAAAGGAGAATCTGGCAAACGAGCAGGATTTGGATGTGGATGACCTTGGCACAGCAAACACTAATTCCCGCTGCCAGCCTCAGGGAGTTAAAGTGAAAACAGAGAGTAATGCTTTGGCATCACCAGTTGGAGAAGCTACTAATAGCAAGTTCCTCCAGAGCGTTGGCTTCAACCCTTTTCAGGAGAGAGCAAATCAGGTCGTAACTTATGAGTGGGTGAGTGTCACTGCTGGAAAACTCTTCATTTGGAGAGTTTGAAAGATTGGACAGTTTTCTGAAGCAGAACAAAGACAAGACTCTTCTGTTTGAGTTGTGCGTTTCTCTTATGTTCTCTTTGCCACAGAGCATCTTGATAAGTAGATCTGCGTGGTGCTAGGAGGGGTTTGTGACTCTGATGAGAAAGAAGTGCAGGCAGCACTCTTATGTCATTGTTCTTACCTGACCAAACAGGCTGTGGACTTTGTTATTGTAAATAAGGGTGTTAGAGTGAAATTTGATCTAAGTAAGATGGTGATAAATCTAGAAGGATGGAGGAAAGCTCTGGAGATAAAAGAGTCATGGGAGGTTAAGAGGACACTCATTCATCAAAGAAGTTTGTCATTTGGAGCTTCTGGAATGGAAGGTAGTAGTAGTTGGGAGCAACATTGCCACCTCAAACAACTGGATGTAAAAAACCTCGTTGCCATGATTTGTTTCTCTCACCTTGAGACAGGGTTGTTGATCTAAACAGGGAATGAGCAGCTCCATCTGTAATAGTCTCTCGTTTCTTGGTAGGCCAAAGACATCTTGTGTGATTACCAGACGGGGGTCCTGGAGAACTCACCCAAGATGGTGTTACTTTTCCACCTAATTGAGGAAAGTGTGAAGCTTGGTGACAAGATCTTGGTCTTCAGGTAAGCAGAGTATCAACAACTGATCCTACAGTCATTAAATACTGGAGTAGTTGGACCCCACCTGGTACGAGGAGGTTGTTACACAGGGTAAATGGTGAGGTATTCCCTTTTCTCCTTTCTTGTCTTAATGAGGATTTTCATCCATGGATTTTATACTTCTGCCACTGTCACATTTACTAGTCAGGGGTGTGCTGCAAAAACAGAGTTTGACAACCATCAGCACTGTCATGATTGGGGAAGGGTTCTGATACTCCACTTCTGCTGTTGGGGAGCTTTTTCCTGAACAGAGATCTTGGTTTTGCAGCCAGAGCTTGTCCACCTTATCTGTCATTGAAGAGTTTTTGGCAAAGAGACCGATGCCGAGTCCTCCAGGCTCAGATGGAGGAGTTCATAACTGGGTCCGAAACATCAACTACTACAGTGAGTGCATCCAGTCCTCCTCTCTTTTGTTGTGACACTGTTTGGTCCTGTGAAGGGCTAATTCCTAAAAGTCACCCACCATCTTTTAGTTGTCTTTGGGTGTGAAAATGCTCTGCTGCAACATTCTTCTGATGAACTTCTTTCAGACTGTACTTACTGTAGTTGTTTTGGAAGACAATGTCAGTTGGATAGCAACTAACCAGTAATTTCCAAATCCTGTTTTGACATCTTATTTAGAAGATGTTAGACATCTCTGGCATCTTGCTTACACACTACTGCTTTCTTAAAGTTGCAAAAGATACTTTTTCCTTCCTGTTGGCTATTTGCTAGATCTTATGCCAAAACCAGAATCACTGTGAAACGCTTTCACTTGTCCAAGGCTTTGAATTCCTCCCCCTTCTTCCCCAGCTTTAAATCTTTTTCTGGCATGGGTTGTTGCTTTGTGTGGCTGCTTTACAGGCTGAGCAGAATGGTGGATATGGTGTTCCTGATTTTTGCAGAGCAGCCAGAAACAATCTGCTGCCCAGGAACAGAGACATGACATCCCCTGCAGTCTTTTACACCAGCACTCTCTGTGCTCAGGTCTAGTTAAGGCTTTACAATTTTGCTTTCTTTTGATTCCTGGAGCTTCCTGCATACATGCAGCCTCTGCTGCTGCTGTTCCTGCTTGCTGTCCATCTTGCCTATAGCAGAGTCTTAAAGGGCTAGATGTGTTATAGTGCTCCCAGGCCTGGCCTTGACAAGCTTGAGTAATGTTTTACTTGATCTTTCAGTTGATCCAAACTGGCTGGCTACATTGCACCTGCCTTTTTGGGCATATTACAGGTAGAGAATGGTCCAGTTGAGATCCTGGAGTACATGACTTGAGAAGACCCAGAATTGGTTTGGAACCAGTTTCAAAGATCAGTGTTTGGAAAGTGGGTTTGTTCTGATAGAAATCCCCGAAACATACAGAGCTTTAACATGTATTTTAAATTCCCTTCTCAGGACTGGATGGGAGCACCTCTGCCTCGGAAAGGGAGCGGCTGATAAACCAGTTCAATGATCCCAGCAATGCCTCTGTTTGGCTCTTCCTTTTGTCCACACGGTGAGTTGGCTGGAGCAGAAGGGCATGGGGGTGGACTTACACTGGTGTTCTCGATGCATGTGGGTTTTCTGTTCTTAACTTCCCTTGTAATGTGCTCTCCTTGATATGATAGTGCCATCTGCTTCTGAATTCCCTGGGGATGTAGGATTTCAGCCTTAGGCCTCTGCAACAGCTTAACAGTCTTAGAAACCAAAGTTGGGTTTAAAGTTTGACTGCAGGAAACTTTCTATAGACCATTTATGTTTGGCTGTGATGGTTGTCCCTGCTTGGAAGTTTCGGAAATTAGCCAAGGCAGAGGTTTGAAATTTGCCTTAATTTTCCAGAGCTGGGTGTTTGGGTGTCAACCTCATTGGAGCAAACAGAGTGGTGGTGTTTGATGCTTCCTGGAACCCGTGCCACGACGCCCAGGCCGTGTGCCGGGTGTACCGCTACGGGCAGAAGAAGCCGTGCCACATCTACAGACTGGTTTCTGATTACACCCTGGAGAAGAAGATCTATGACCGCCAGATCTCCAAGCAGGGCATGTCAGGTGAGTGTGGATGGACACAACATTCCACTCTCAGCTTTCACTCCTCCTAGCTCATCTGAGTCCAGTTTCTTTGGGTTGTGTCAGTTCTTTTTTTAAGGTTGAAAAACAGACAAAGAGGTGACAGGCACTAACCCAGGGCTATGTTTGGTGTTTGAGGTGGCAGTGACATGGGATCCTGTAAGATCCCTTGGTGGTAGAGCCAGCATCCTGCAGCAAGGTTGTGGTCCCAGTCCACTGTTGTACCATTTACTTTCCCTGCTCCTTTTCTGGCTACTGCAACAGACTGGAGAGTCGGGAGGTGCTCATCCTGTTTTCCCCTCTGCCTGGATATTGCTCATCTTAAACTGGGTGTTACTCCATAAATAGCTCTGTATCTCCATTTTTCCTGCAGTGAGAGAGGGAAAATAGCTAAATTAAAACATATATTAGTACCTTTGACCGATAGGGCTTGCTTAGGTGCCAAGAATAATTAATTCGTTGTGGTTCTGACCTGCCTTTGTTCCAAAAGTATCTTTTGTGCTGGCTTGTGCCAGTTGTCAAGCTGCTCTCATAGAATGTGTGGCTGAGGGTTGTGGTGACCCAAAGAGGGCTCTGTGTCCTTCTTTGCTCAAAACTCCAGAGGCAGCAGCCCAGCACGATCAGCTCAGTTTGCTGCTGTGCACTCGAGGTGGAGTCCCCTGGCAGCTGGCCTGGCTCCCAGGAGAGTCCTGGGTAGAGGTGTTTTCTCCATGTGCTCCCATTTGACCTGTGTGCAGGAGGGAATGTTCAAGGAAAACATTCAGGCTCTTGTGAGTGAGGGAATTTGGCTGCTTTTCTGAGCTTTCCACTTTAATACATAATTACTAATTTGAGCCTTTTTGGTGGGATTTATGGGAGAACACAAATACTAATGTAGCTGCAGTTCTGTCCCAGGACGTGTCTGTTTACAGGTTTGTTATGTGACGTGGGACACTATCCATAATTAGTTTTGTGTTCCTGCTTGCCAGGAGCTTGGTGACCTGCACAGCTTTGCTGTGCAGTCTGGAGCACAGGCACTTGTCAGCCTGACTTGGTCAAACAGGCTCAGCTCTGAACATGATGATTTTTCTCCTTGCCCTGACAATTACAAAATACTTCTGAGGATTGTGTAGATTGCAGAGAGGGAGCTGATACGACAGAAGTGTAGGAAGGGCAACAGGCAAGCAGTACTGATCTCTTCCCTTCTCTGCTCACTCCATTCCTTCCCTTTTTTCAGATCGGGTGGTGGATGATCTGAACCCAGTGCTGAACTTCACTCGACGGGAGGTAGAGAACCTGCTGCATTTTGTGGAAGAAGAATCTGACCCTGCTCAGCTCTCCCTCAATCCGAGCAAGATGAAGGAGTCTGTTCTACAATTAGCCTGTCTCAAGTATCCTCACCTCATCACCAAGGTAAGACCAGCCTACGTCCTTGCTGGCACTGCCCTGTGCCTTGAGGAGTCTGGCAGTGTGACTGAGGCCAAGGTGGCAAGAAGAATGCACCTGGGTTCTGGTGGGAATAGGCAGAAAATTCTCTAGAGAGGACCCAAAGATCCCTACCCTTCCCTGTGATAACTTTCACTCACCTGCAAACACCTCTGTCCTATACAGGTTTGTGGGAAGGTTTTTGGGCACCCCTTTCTGGGCTGGGGGTGAAGGTGGCAGTGGAATATCCCAGCTTGCTGCCAGCTCTTTCCCTGGAGTGACTTTAAACCAAAGCTGGGACAGCTGGTCTGTGCTGTCAGGAGTGTCACTGGGGGGGTGGTGCTGCAGAGTGGGCCTGTGCCAGGTGCCGTGGGGCTCTGGGGGCTGCGTGACATCATGGCAGGCTCACAGCTTGTGCTCTTGCCTGGCCAAAGCTCCTGGGTTTTGCTGTGTGCTCGCGGTAAGTGATGGCCGTGGCTGGGCAGGTGATGGCATTAGCTGACTGTCACCCTTCAGGATGAGCCGTGGTCACACCCGCAGCGCTGCCCCACACGTGCTTTGCCGTGGCAGCTCTAAGGAGGCAGGCTGCCGTTCGGGGAGTGCTGGTTCCCCCTTGCGGTGTGTGGGTGCCAGAACCGCGCTGCTGTGGGCTTGCAGGAGCCTTTTCAGCACGAGTCACTGCTCATCGACCGGAAGGAGCACAAGCTGACCAAGGCAGAGAAGAAAGCAGCCAAGAAGAGCTATGAGGAGGAAAAGAGAGCATCCGTCCCCTACACCCGGCCGTCCTACGCACAGTATTACCCAGCCAGTGACCAGAGTCTGACGAGCATCCCTGCCTTTAGCCAGAGGAACTGGTGAGCACCTGCCCCTTCCCTTCTCCTCATGCTGTAGACATGAAATGAGGGGGCAGAGGATGCTTACCCTGTGGGGTGGGTGCTGCACTCTCCTCCTTTGTCTCTCACTAGGCGACCGGCCCTCAAGGGTGAGGACAAACCAGTGGCAAGCGTCCGCCCAGTTCAGTCCACCCCCATTCCAATGATGCCCCGGCACGTCCCAATGGGCGGTGCAGGATCAACCTCAAGTTCCAACCCTGCTGTCAACTTTCCCATCAACTATCTACAGCGAGCTGGTGTCTTTGTGCAGAAGATTGTTACCACCACGGGTGAGTTGCAGCTGCTCACTGTGGGTCGGGTCATGATGCCCATGGTAAATTGAGTGAGTTGGTGCCCACATGGGCTTCAGAGACAAAGGTACGGTGTCTCTGCCTTTGAGTGGCTCCTCTGTGCCTGGAGGACTTTCCCTGCAGGTGTGCCAGAGCCATGGACCAGGTGAATGGTTGGGAACTTTTCCTGGTAGGACCTGCAAAACTGTTGCTGGTGGTTCTGGAGATGCTGTGCCAGGGCAGAATGGCTTTTGCTTCCATGGAGCCTCTGCTGCCTTCTTGCGCTGTGTAGAAATAAACCCAGGGCTTGCTTATAAAACACAGCTCATAGGAGACACAACTGCACTACAAAAAAAAGGGGTTGGTGGTACACCTGCCCTCTTCTGGCTGTGACTGGCATGTAGTTTAATGGGCACTATTCTGTTTCTTTCCCCACTGGCAGATATTGTGATTCCGGGTACAAACACATCCACTGATGTACAGGCAAGAATCAGTGCTGGCGAGAGCATCCACATCATCCGAGGGACAAAAGGTAATTCTGTCCTACGAAGACTTGGGGATAGGGTCCTAGCCAGTGCTAATTATGAAAGGAAGTGCTGCAAAGACATTAATCAATCCCTTGAGAAAGAAAGAAATAAGAAGGGGAGGCTGCAGTGGCTCTGTTGTAGCCCATGCTCTGGGTGTGCTGATGCTGCAGCTGTTGCAGCTTTGGCTGCTCCTGTTCCTGAGAGGAGCTGTTGAACTTTGTGGCTCAGTTCTCCAGTCCAGGAAAACTGAAAAGAGTGAAAGTGAAGGGTGAGGGTGGGGATAGAAACCCTGCACTGGGCCTATGCAGCACTGCTGTCCTATTGCTGCCCAAGGAACCTTGCATAGCTCTGTCCTGAGCTGAGACTGGAGTTGTAGTGAAGTTGTTGAATGAAGTTGTCCTGCCTGTGTTCCAGGGACGTATATCCGGACCAGTGACGGTCGGATTTTTGCCATACGGACCACTGGGAAGCCAAAGGGCAATGAAGACCGTCGGACAGCTGCCTCAGGTAGGGGCCTGTGGGTGCTGTGTGGGGCTTGCTCATGCGTCTGGGGCAGCATTCCCTGGTGTATTCCATCACGCCTGTGTTTAGAGCCGACCCCGCCATCTCCCCCAGATATTCCCACCTTCCTTTCCACTGTTGCCTCTCGGCCCGCAGGTTTTTCTCCGATGTCGTCTTCCTCACCCTCCCCATCTCCTTGTTTGCAGGCTCCCAGAGCTCTTCCCTGGAGTCCACGAGCAATGGCAGACACAGTGCCTCATCCCCGCAGCTCCCCAGCGCGGAGGAGCTCACTCGGCCCATCTCCCCCGACAGCCCCGAGATCATCAGCGAGCTGCAGCAGTACGCGGAGGCGGCGGCCGCGCGCGAGTCCCGCCACAGCTCCCCCAGC
>JAHLSL010000013.1:2230848-2248271 GCA_025920805.1 Petroica traversi | reverse complement strand
CGGGAAGCCCTTGGAGCCCGGCTGCAGGTCGATCCGGGGCCGGGGGCTCCCGTGGGGCCCTCCCGGCTCAGCCCCCTTGCTCCGTTTGTGCGGTGGCAGCTCGGTGGCCTCGTGGCGGATGACGCGGAGGCTGAACCGGGTGAGGGGCCGGGAGAAGGAGCGCTCCAGCGCCTGGCACTCGTAGGTGCCCGCGTCCTCCCTCGCCAGCTGGCGGATCAGCAGCCCTTGCTCCAGCGCCAAGAAACGTCCGTTGTTCCTGACCTGGGGCAAAGGCAGAGCCCGTGGCTCAGTCCCGAGGGATGGAGCCACCCCTGTGCCCCGTCCCCGCCCCTGTCCCCGTACCTCGCTCGGGGCTGTCTCCTCGCCGCGCCGCACCAGCCACCGGATCGTGGTCTGCGGGGAGCGCGCCAGGCACTCGAGGAAGGTCGAGTTCTTCTCCACCCCAAAAACCACCTTCTCCACCGCAGCAGGCCCTGGGCAGGGGAGGGGGGAGTACCCTGAGCGGGGGCTGTGTGACAGGAGGGAGGGTGGGCAGCACGGAGCAGCCAGCCCGCGCTGGGGGCACACGGACCCTCCCGGGCGTGGCGCTCCCTGGGCACAGCTGGCGCTCACCTTCTGCCGTGTCCTGGCACTGGCTGAGCGGGTCAGCCTTCAGCACGTCCTGGCAGCGGGCACGCCTGTGGGAGAGCACAGAGGGCTGTGGCTGTCCCCCCTCGGGCTGTGGGACCCGTCCGTGGCAATGCCACAAGGACGGGGACCAGGAAAGGGTGGGTGGCAGGAGGGGTCTGGCTGAAGGATAAAGCTCCAGGGCTGGCGCTTGCCCTTCCCTGCTCGGAGCAGCATCACCTTGCAGGAGGATGCAGGGCTGGCTGCACATTCACCTCTTCTCGGTGAGCAGGTGTGGGGCGCAGGTCTTGCTATCCCAGGTGCAGTAGGGATCCCTGGCCAGGCAGCAGTCGGTGCACGTTTTGCCGTAGAGCTCGCAGCGGTACAGGGAGAGCCGGAGCAGCCCGTGGGTGCTGCTCACGAACAGCTCCTGCTGCTCGGGCAAGCGGGACAGTGGCAGTCAGCACTCGCAGCTGGCAGGAAACAGAGCCCCTGCCCCGTGTGGGGAGGGGACACTGGGGGACAGCAGGAGTGCGAGACAGAGCCTGCCACCCCCTTAATGCCCTGGCAGGATCCCATTCCCTAAAATGCGCACACCCTGGGGCCAAGGGACCCGGCAGAGCAGCCGGGACCAGCTGAGCTCCATCCCTGTCCCCGGGCTGCTTTAGGGAGAAGCAGAAGGGACACTCACCCGCTTTGGGGATAATTTCATGTCCAGGATGGGAGAAGGCACCTGGAGGGGAAACAAGAGGGTGCTGCAGCCATGCCAGTCTCTTCTGGGTGCCCCAGCTTACCAAGTAGGATTGTGTTCCCAGGGGTTACAGGATGCCAGATCCTGGGCCAGGTCCCCAGTCACAGCTCCATTTGCTCCATGCAGGGAGTCTGGGCTGGCTCTGCTTGGCATGGACAGCTCAGGACAGCTCTGCCCAGCAGCCCTGCTTTCAATCCTGGGCTCAGCCCTGCCATTACAGGCGGGCTCCAATGTGCCACCCACATCTCCCCTCAGGGACTGGATGGGAGCTGGAAGATGACTTGGCTCCAGTCCCACAGCTCCCCTCAATGCCAGTAGCATTTCCTACTGCCCAGGGCAGGTGGGAGCCTCCAGCAGTGAGGTGAGAACCTCCCTGAGAGCAGTCAGTGACTCGCTGCAGAGCCTGCCAAAAGGTGCCACGGCCACGGGACACTGTGTGCTCCAACCATCGCTCTTCAGCCCGCAGTGCCACCCTGGCTGCCTGTACCTTGGTGACGCTGATCTCCTCCAGGCTGATCACCTCGGGGCCGCGGCTCACCCCGCCGGCCAGGGCCACCTTCAGGACTTTGCCGTCGTCTGCGAAGGCAGCGGGAGGAGGAGCCGTCAGGGCCGGGAGCCCCTGGGCTGGCGGGACCAAAGTGCCACACAGGCTGCCCCGCGGTGGCAGCGTCCCCAGAGCCGGGGTGAGCTCCCACCTGTGCCCAGGAAGAGCAGGTCGTAGGGCCGGCTCTCCGTGTCCAGCCGGTGCACCAGCAGCCGCCGCAGCCGGTAGGGCACATTGACCCGCAGCAGCACGGGCTGCCGGCCCTGCGGGTACACGGGCTCCCACATCAGCTGGTGGCCGCGCATGAAGCTGATCAGCTCGTCGGGGAAGTCCTTGGTGGACTGCAGGAGGGGGTCGTACGTCTCGCTGGGGCACTGTGTGACACAGGGCTTGCGTTAGGGCCGGGCCGGTCTGGCCCCGTCCCCCTCCGGCCGCTCGCCAGCCCCTTACCGTGCCGGGCCGGGGGTAGGGGACGCGCCCCTTGTACTCCACCCAGCGGTAGTCGAACCCCTCCTTGTGCGCGAAGGGGCCGCTGAAGGCGGCTCTCACGGCAGCCATGGAGTAGATACAGACGGCAGAGCCGCTGAACACACCGCTGCAGGGAAGCACAGGGCTCTCAGCGTCCCGGCTGCTCCACGGGGACCAGGTGAATGCACAGCTACCCCCCTGAGCCCCCCGGAGCCATGCACAGCACCCGGGGGTGTCAGGAATCCCTTTGGGGATCGCTGACTGTGCCCATGCCAAAACTGTGGTTTGACAGTGGGCTGGTGAAGCAGCAGCGGGCAAGCAGGGAAATGCTGGTGGCCCTTCTGCAGCCTTCTCCCCGCAGAGCTCCCTGTGGAGCAGCACTGCTGAGGGCTGCGGGCTGGACTGTCCCTCACAGGGGCTCATGAGGGTCCTGCTCACCTGGAGACCGTGAAGAGCCCGAAGACAAGGGGGTTCTGGGGGTCCCTGGTGCGCAGGAGGAAAACATCCTCTGCAGAGAGAGGGGTGGAGTGAGGGACCCCAGAGCTGGAGCACCAGCCCAGGGGATGCAGGTGGGAATGCCAGGGGTGTGCTGCAGGGAGCAGCCGCGGTGGAGCTGCACTGCAGGGCTCGGCACTCACCCAGCTGGTCGAAGTGGGTCTCAGTGCCCTGAGGCCCGGGGGTGGAGCACACCAGGCGAGCCTTCAGGAACGTGCTCCAGCGGTTGATGAGGCCGCGCTTCCCTCCAACATCGTTCTGCCAAGCACCAAGAGCCAGGATCAATCCAACCTCTCTCCCCCGCTGCTGTGCCCTTCTCATTCCCACAGAGGGACACCCCCAGCCCTGGGCCTTCTGCCCTGTGGTAGGTGTGCAGTGACACCCTCACATCCCAAGGAGCTTGGAATGCTCCAGGAGCTGATCACAGGGTGCTGGCCTTGGCAACTGACCTTGCAGACCCTGGCCACCCTGGCGTGGATGTGGCGCCGCTCCCACTGCCCTGCTTCCATGGCTGTCTCACGGAAGAAGATGTAGACTTTGTCATCGTGAGGGTTGTAGGTGTCGGGGATGGCGTAGGCACCAACGAACGAGGGCTCTGCAAGGGGAAGGAGCAGCACACGTGGGCCTGTGCCCTGATCCCAGCCTGTGGTACTGCCCCAAAAGCACTTGGGAACAGTGTGAGGTGCTGAGGGGACAAAGCCCATGGACACCTGGCTACCCAGGAGGCAGAGCACCATTCCCAGTGCTCAGGCTGTGGAGCACATGGTGGAGTATGGGTCCCACCAGGGGTTCCATCAGTGCTTCCCCCAGAGAGGAGAGAAGGCCCAGAGCAGAGTTCTGGCCCCAGTGCCGGCCCCAGCCTCTCCCCAGAAGAAAGAAGAGATGCCCACACCCCACAGGTCCCCCCGCTCCTACCATGGAGCCAGTGGTCCTGGTTCTGCTCCGTGCGGATGTAGCTCTGCTCGGCCCCATGGACCCAGGTCCGGAAGAAGGCAGCGCTGCTGCCCATGAAGTCGCTGGAGGTGCCTGAGTACAGCTCCCCATCTGCAGGGCCAGGAAGGTGTGGGTGGGAAGCAGCAGTTCCCAGCGCTGGTGATCCCCAGCACTGCCCCTCCCAGCTTCCCCTCTGCTCCTCACTCACCGACCAGGAGTCCCGAGAAGGGCTCGTGGGGGCTGTACGGGCACCGCCCTCGCCCCGACTCCAAGGAATGTGTCACCAGCTGCATGCGGGGAGCCCCAGCACCCTGCCAGAGCCAAGGGGGAGATGTCAGCCCAGCGGGAGTCTGGCAGCAAGCTGGGACTTTGGGGAAAGAGAGGGGAGGAGGCTGGTGTGTCTGTGATGGGTGGGTTCCTCGAGGGGGATGCCAGAACCTGATCCCAGCCCCACTGGGACACTCCCAAGCCAGAGCTGCTCTAGCCAGGTGAATTCCAGGGACTGCACTAGGCTGCACGTCCTCCCCAGGCCCTGGGGCTCCCTCTCCTCCTGCTCCCAGGGACAGGGGTCTCTTGGCACCTTCTGCCACAGGGATGTGTCTGTCCAGGGTGTCCCTCACCTTGCCCCTGGCTCCCAGCTGGATGAAGGCACAGACGGGCTGGTAGGAGCCGGTGCCGCAGGCAAACACGTGGCTCTGGTTGTAGGGCTGGAGGAGGCGGATGAAGTTGGCACACTCGGTCTGTGCAGGGGAGATGTTTGTCAGGGCTGAGCTGTGGGCACTGCTGGGGGTGCAGAGCCCGGCCAGAGCCTGTCCTGGCAGCCAGCCAGCTGGGCTCGGCTCCGGCTGGCTGCACAGCCCCATTCCAGGCAGAGCCCCGGGCTCCCTTTGGGGGTGATGGGGTTGTTTAATATCCGCAGTGAGCTGCCAGCCCTGCTCACCTCCACGTTCTTCCCTGCCAGCTGGCAGTGCTCCACCTGCTCCCTGGGGGCCGGCCAGAAAATCTGAAACACAAAGACCCCACGGATGCAGCCCCTGCTTCCCTCGGCCTCCTGTGGCACCAGTGGGAACAGGCTCGGCCAACAGGCTCAGGTGCATGGGGAGGACATGGGGCTGCTCTGGCACAGGTCTGACACCCCCCTGAGTGCCCAGGGCCCAGGGGGCAGCCTGCCAAATCAACTCAGAGTGAACCTGGCCTAGGGACAGGGCGTGCCGTGGCCCACCCAGGCGGTGGGCAGGCTCTCCTGGATCCCAGCCTGTGGGAACACCAGGCTGCAGCGCCTTAATGGGATTTTCTTTTGTTGGGCTCTGGCCGTACACCCGGCCAGCAGGATGTCTTGGGATGACATTAGTGGACTGTGCTGGAGCTCTCGAGGCAGCAGCAGGGACTGGGTGTGACAGCAGGGTCGGGCACTGCCCGCAGTCCACCCAGGTCACCTCTCCTGGCAGAGCCACCCCGTCCCTCTGGCGTCAGCCCTTCCCAGAAGGGCTCAGCTCCACCAGGGATGGGCTGACCCCACTGATTGAGACATCCTGGTGTAAATGTGTCCCTGGTGAGGTTAGAACAGCCCAGCTCACAGCACATCCATCTCCACGCCCTGGTGCTGGGACAAGGAGTGGTTCCCAGGGAGGAAGAGGCCAGCTTGGCCAGGGCCACCCTCTTCCCAGCACTGACCTTCTCAGGTTCTCTGCTGGGATGGTCTAGGTGGAGCAGGAAGATGTGGTTTTTTGCTCCCACCATCAGCCAGGCCCTGTCTTCATCTACCAAGAGGGCTTGGAAATCCATTCCATCCCCTGAGGCCAGCAGCAGGCGAGAGCTGTTGGATTTCAGCAGGTCTGAGGAGCATAAACAAGGTGGGACAAAGAGAAATCCATCCGTGAGTGACAAACCAGCAGCCAGAGGCTCCATGCCTCCCTCTCTGGGACAGCTCTGGTTATCTATCCTTGCTCCAAGGCACACAACACTCCTGCCACTGTCTTAGCAAAACCCACCACCCTCGGTGTCCCTGAGCTCATCAGGGAGCCTCCTCCATGTGCCCAGCTGAGGGAAAGGGTCACTCCTACAGACAGCAGAGCTGTTCTGACCTTGCCCTGGGGTGCTCAGCTTCCCTCCAGAGGAACTCCTGGAGCCCCAAAACCTCTGCACTCTGAGGTAGAGGATGGAGTGGAGAGGTAACTCCCTTGCTGTGACTCCTGGCATGTTTTCTCCGGGCTTCAGAACAAGAGAGTTTACATTAAAAAGTTTTTTGCTGCTTGCTGAGGCAGAGCATCCCTCCAAGGAAAGGCTGTGTGGAAGCAGAGCCAACACCACCTGGTCTGGACACCCTCTGCACCATCCCTAAGCCTCTGCACCTGTGAAGTGGCTGCTGGGCCTTACCCCACGCACAGGGTCAGGTGGGTGGATGGATGCACTGGGGCAGAGCCTTGTAAGGGACTGCCTCAGCTGTCCCCAGCTGTGCCCCCAGTGCCACTCCAACCCAGCACCCCACATTTCCCATCTGTGTCCTGAGACACAGCCTAAACCCAGCATTAAACTGGCTCAGGAAAAGATCCAAGGTGCCATAGACCCAGTGCACTCCTTTGGGAGCAGAGCCAGGACAGAGGGAAAGGCTCTGCTGCTCTGGCTGCGGCTCCTCCCCAGCAGCAGCCGGGGCTTGCCCGGCCCTTCTGGCACAGTTGTGGCCATGTGGGTGTGTGAGGAGGACAATAAGCTGTTGTGTCTCGGTTAAAACTCCGGAAACAACATCCCTGGGGCCAGCACTGCTCCGTGATGTGCAGTGCCAGGTTTGGGGGCTGTCTGTGGGGCGAGCATCCCCCAGGGCCGCCGGAGCGGCGGCTGCACCGACACGGGACCGCAGCAGCTGCCACCCCCCAGCCCCTGCCCCCAGCGATCAAGGCAGGGCAAACCAGAACTGGGGCAGTCCTTGGAGCTTCCAGAAGTCACAGCACATCACTCCCCTGTCCAAAAGTGACAGGACGTGGCTGGGGATAGAGGGCTGTCTACTCTGGCCAGGCTGCTCCTGGCTTTGGCACTGTGCAGGGTTTTGGGCACAAGTGGGGCCGTGGGAGATGGAGATGGGCTGGATGGGGGCTGAATGGAGTTGGAACGTGGCTGGAAACCCAGTGAAACCTGCAAGACCCAGGCTGAAATCTGCCCAAAACACAGGGAGTGACGCCGTGTGTCAGGAGCAGAGGAAGGAGGCAGCCAGGGAAGCCGGTGCTGGCCGGGTGGATGCAGCGGGGACGGACGTGCGGCCCCGGGTGCAGGTGGGGTGGACGTGGGCACAGGCACGGCTCCATCCAAAGGGAACCCGCTGGCCCGGGAGGTTGTGTCACTTCCTTCCACCCCTTTTCCAGGGCAGAGGGGAAGCGAGGCCAATGCCTGCGGGCTGGAAACGCCACTGACGTCCTCTGGTCCCTGCTGGGACAGGCAGCATGCGGGTCCCTGCCCGGATCCAGCAGCAGGGCTGCCTCCCAGCTGGGGCTTCCCTCTCTCCTTGCTCGGGGGTCAGAGCTCCCGGTACAGCAGAGACACAAATCCTCCACAGCCGGGAGCTCCTGGCTCTCCTCCTGCTGCCGCAAAAACTGCACAGCCCCACTGCACTCCCTGCCTTCCCTCGGGTGCACAGGGCTCCCCTCTGGGCACCAGAGATTCAGGGCAGGTTCCCAAGCCATTTCCCACCAGCTGAATGGGATTAACAGCTGAATTCCTGTCCCTCCTGTGGGCCTTTGTCCCTCCTGGATCTCCAACAGGGAGCGGTGCATCGTTCACCCTCCCGTGTCTGCCAACGCTCCCAGAACCCGCCTGACACGGGGGAAATGTCAAGCAGGGCTCTGGAGATGGGCGTTGGGCTGGGAGGGCAAAGGCTCGTCCAGTACACGAGAGTTCTGAAGGAGAATGGGGACAAGGCTGGCCCTAGTGAATGTCACTTGCTGGTCACCCTCTGGCCTGCACCAGCCGTGCAGGAGGACAAGGTCAGGCAGGGTGATGGCAGAGCCCTCTCTGCTGCCTCTGGCAGCACATGGGAGAGCCCTGTAAGGACTCACTGCCCTGCACTGGCACCCCGGGGCAGGTTAATGGCCAGGAGGGTCTGAGCCTGACCCCCGGCTCTGCTCCCTCACCGAGGGGATATCGAGTGCTGGGATCCAAGAAGCTGCTGCACAAAACTCCAGCCTCTTCTCACCTTCTGGTCGTTAGATGCAAACCCGACACTGGAGACAGGGAACCAGGGGGGCTCTGCAGCAGCCGTGCCATGGCCAAACCTACGGGTGAGCCGGGAGAAACATCCTCTCCTTTGTGTTCACTATCTCCCAAGGCCGTGGTGTTTGTCTCTGTTGCAGGGATCACTGTAAGCCCTGGTCCCATCCATCATCTCCGCCTGCCCCTCAGGCGCGGCATCCTCCGTGCAGGGCGACCCCGAGCTTCCCGGGGTCACAGCCCGGCTGTGCCGGAGGGCTGCCCTCTCCCCTTCCCCCTCAGCAGGCACAGCAGCCCTCGCAGGACATCCCTGAAGCCCAGGGGAAGCTTGGTGCTAAATCGGGCTGCGGCCCCTCGCTGCTGTTGGCTGATAAGGACGTGCCAGGGCAGCCCTGGTGTGATAACCAGAGCCCCACGACCTCCCCGTGCTCCGGAGCACTTGCTGTGTGCTGGTGGCCTCTGGGCCCTGCTGGCTGGGCTGGCTGTGGATCAAAGGCTGCCGGGGGAGCCGTGTGCCAGTGCCTGGGATATTCCCGCAGGAGGAGCTGGCAGGCGGGGCTGTGGTTTCACTGCTGCCCAGCCTGGGAAAGAGAAGCCGAGCCCAGGCAGAGCTGGGGCTGACCCAGGCTGACCCAGCTGAGCCCGGGCTGCCCGTGTGCTGTTATAAACCTCCTCCTCACCTCCTCGGCAGGGTGGGAGCTGCTGCTGTTGTTCCTGGCCCCGTGCCCTGTGCCCCATCCTTCCTGTGCTCTCCCGGCCCTCGCTGCTGTCATTTCCTTCTCTCGACCCTGCTTACGTCTTCTCTCCCCACCCCAGCGAGGCTCTGCCTGCCACCCCCATGCTGGGATCTGAGGGCAAGGCTGATCCCGTGGATGGACTCTCAAAGGCCTCCTCTCATTTATTTATTTTTTTTCCTAGGGGTTTTTAAACCTAAATGTCTCGAGGCATTGTGTCCTTGAACCTGCCCCGTGCTGTCCATGAGTCACATCCCTTCACCATTGTTCACTTCGTCCTTGAGCCCTCCTGATGCTGGGAGCTTCCTCTCCTGCCTCTGCCCAAGGCTTGAGGGCTTCAGGCATGCCTGGCCCGGGGCACTTTGAAGTCAGCAGTCCCTCTTCTCTCCAGCTGCCCCAGCAGCCCCGTCTGCCTCCTCTGGCTCCAAGAAAGGCAGACCTGAGCCGTTTGTGAGCTGGGCTATCAGCAGGGCCATCTCCTCACACAGATGTCCTGCATCCCTGGGAAGTCCAGCGCTCTCCAGCCACAAATGGGGGGCATATTTCACTGTGCTGGCTGTCCCTGCCTGGAGAGCAGCTTCTCAGGGCGATGGAGCCGGCCGAGAGCACGGCCCTGGAGCCCGGAGTGCCACACCCATGGGAGAGCTGCTCTGCCCTCTCTCAGGTGTGGAGAGGGCTCCAGCCCTACCTGGTCACATCCAGGGCAGCCCTGGGGATGTGCTGAGCTGCCATACTCCAAAGCAGCTTGCTGTGTCTCACACAGGAGAAGCTGAAAGCAGCTCAATTGGCCATGTCCATGCTGCAGGTTCGGGTCAGGGAGAGAAGCTGCCAGGCTGGCAGGGCTCTGTTCTAGCTGCTCATTTCATTGCCCTGTGCACTTTCTCTGGGTGCTCCCTCTCCTCACTTCTCTGGGCTGTGTGTGGTGCTACATGTCAGTCTGCCCTTGAGCATCTTCAGGTCACCACAGCTGTTCCCCCTCTGCATAGGCTTGAGAGGAGCCAACTGTGCCTCTCCTGAAGAACTCACCATCTAAACAGAGCAGATTGATGCAAGGAGGAAGGAAGAAGTGCAGCATGGAGATGATCTGCACAGGGAATCAATCTCTCCTGGCAGAAAAGGAGTGGTAAAAGCAGAAGGGCTGAGCTGGGTAGGACAGAGGAAGAGTCTGGTGAGACTGTCCTGGGGCTCAGTGTCCCTGTGAGCTGAAGGCAGGGGACATTCCCCAGGGGTACCCAGCTCAGCCCCGATCCAGGACACACCAAGAGAGGTCCAGAGTGAGTCTGAGCAGGAGAACACATCCCCTCAGGTCCCAGAGTTGTGCTGGATCAGGGCAGGGCATTCCCTGTTCAGCCTCCTTTTCCAATGCCAGCAGCACTGGAGCAGCATCCTCAGGGATTGCGCTTGGAGCTGCACCCCAAAACACCCTGAGGGCCCAGGCTGTGGAGAGGCTACAGCCACCACCACAGGGCCGCCTGTCTCCCCAAGCCCTGGCCACGCCTTTGCTCCCTGCAGGATGCTCTCCCAGCCCTCCCAGGTGAGGTGCAGACCCCGAGAACCCCTTACCTTTGTAGGTGAGGCGAAGGCGTGGGGCCTGCTGCTTCCATGCCCTGCTGCTGCCCGGCTGCTGCAGGAGGAGGCAGAGCAGGAGCGTGGCCAGGGGCAGCCAGTGGCCAGGGACAGCCCCCATGCTGGCTCGGGGCAGTGGGCAGGGTCTGCTGGCCCTCACAGCACCATGGTCCAGCACTGAGACTCCACCTCCAACGCCGGCTGCAAGAGAAGGGGTAAAGCTGAGCTGTGCTCACGGGAGCAGGGTGAGGGCAGCTGTGGCTGGGACACCTCTACCTTCCACCCCCTGGGAGCTCCAGCACATTCCATGTGCAGGGGGTTCACAGGCCAGCCCTCCAGCCTGCCCAGGAGAGGAGTGTGGGGAGATGCCAGTGTGCCCATGTGGTACCCGGGATTTGGGCATCCTGCAGTACTGACATGAGGGCAGGAGAACACCTTCCAGTGGGCTCTCAGAGCTTGGGCATCCTCTGCTCAGTGTCTGCTCAGACCCCAAAGCTTGGCAGAGCTTGGTGAAGGATCCCTAACACTCGTCTGATCTCAGCTTGGGGTTAAATCTCACCCCTTCCACTGAAAGGGGAATTCATGTTTTGGAGCACCATCCATAAATGCCACTTCTGTGATCTCCCCAGCATCATCTGGGGCTCTGTGTGTGACAGATCTCTGGCCAGGATCTCTGCAAGTCCTGGTCACCACAGAGCATCTGCTGGCTCCCGGGTGCTGTGGGCTGGAAGGGTCTTTTACACAGACCCCACTTTGGAGGTGTTCAGGTGTTCACAGCCTTGCACAGGAGCTCCCACAGCTCCTGCCACAATCAGGGCTGGTCTGCCAGCTCTAAACAGTTAATCCAGCCTGTTCAGATGCTTTTTCTCCACTTAATAAAAAACCTGGTCTCTACATGGCAGCTCTGACTAACTCCCCCTCTTGCTGTATATTAACTTCTTCCAGTCCTTCAACTGAAAGATTTAAAATGAGCTTTTTGGCTCATCCTGGCCAGAGGCTCTTGGCACAAGGAGCAGGGGATTCCTGCCATCCCAGCAATGGGCTGTGGGAGGGATGGTGGAGCCAAGTCTTTCCAGCAGCCTTGCACGAGGAGTGCTCAGCTCTGCTAGGGAGGAGGTTTTGGGCTTTCTGTCCCTTCCAGCAGCAAACTGTGGCTGGGCTGGGGTGCAGCCCCTCAGGTTGGGGTGCAGCTCCTTTCTTGCCCCTTTCCTGCCTTCACTACTGCCTGGATCTCACTCTGGTCAGCACAGCCTGTGCTGCCCCAGGTCCCTCCCCAGTACCACTATGCTGGGACATGGATGTGACTTCAGGGTGGTGGCTGTGAGACTCTGTCTCTCTTTAGTTTGGGGCTGCCGTCCCAGCCAACCCTTCCTCGGAACTTTGCAACTTGTCAACCACTGCCCAGGGAAAGGAAAAAACCCATTCCATAAGCCTGATGGGTTCAGCCAGGTACAAATTGCTCCTGGGTTGTGGAGAGGGGGAATTCTCTGTTAGGAACCCATCAGGGCATTCACATGGGTATTCGCGGGCAGAGCTGCCCTTGCTCCCACAAACACATCCCCAGCAATGATGAGCTGCTCCAGCCACCTCAGCACCTGCAGAGCTCTCCCAGAGCTCTCCTTTGGACTCACAGCCTGTCCTGAGCCAGCACTGCCATTCCAAGGGTCACCACAAGCACGGGGCTGGGATTTGACAGGGAATATTTTTTTTATCCTTTGCCCAACTGTGCTGTGTTGCTGCAGGACTTGGGAAAATGCTGTCCTCTAATTGAAGGTTTCTATAAATGGAGCTGGGTTTGTGCTGAGCTTAACCATGGGCTAAGGCAGCCTTGCAGGAACCTTCCATGACCCAGGGATGCCAGGGCAGGCTGGGATTCTGCGGATGGCAGGCAGGGCACTGCTCCTGCCTCAGGACACGCTCACACATGGAGAGCTTTAGGGATTCTCTGCATGCCTGGTGCAGGAGATAGGGCTGAGGGACAGCCGTGTGCTCCTGTGTACAACTCAGTGATCCCAGTGCTCCCTGTCCTGCCCTGGGAATGCCAAATCAGGGCTGAGGGCAGCAGGAGCCATGCCCAGGAGATCCCAGAGCTGGGCACGGGAAACTGAGGGTTTTGCTGGAGGGTCTTGCAGCAGACAAGGAAAAAAGAATCTGCCAGAGGACAACCCCCAGTAAGAAACACTTCCCGTGGGTGTCACCCTTTCATGAGTATTTAGGGGCTCCCTCCCATCGTGCCCAGGCAGAGGTGGCACCTCCACCTGTGACAGCCAGCTAAAACCCCAGCACAGCCCCCTGAGCCCACAGCCCCTGGCACAGGGACATCCCTGGCTGTGCCAGTCAGCGCGGGGACACCGGGAATCAGATCGGCTGGAGGTCGGAAGCTCGGCTGAGTTTACACAGAGAGGGGGAGCTCGGGTGCCTGGCTGATGGAAACAAGCTGGGAATGATGAATCCAGGGTTAAATTAAACACTCCCGACAGCTTTAAATAATCAACTGTCCAGAGCTGCAACTCTTTCCATCTCGGCTGAGAGAGGGAAGTGCTGGTGAGGGCGGGCTGCCCAGAGGAGGGAGGGTGGGGGGTTAACATTTCATTCTCCAGGCACCTCAGGACCCGCAGGGGAGGACTTGGGGATGGCAGCCCTGTTTTGGCAGTGCCAGGAGTGCCAGGCATAGCTGGCACGGGTGGTGACACCACGGTGAGTCTGCCAGCAGTCCATCGGGTGCCCTCCCTCCCCTTCTACTGGAGACCTGCAGAAGTGACAGAATCGCAGAATGGTTTGGGATGGAAGGACCCTAAAGATCATCTTGTTCCAATGATCATGGGCAGGGGTGCCACCCACTGGGTCAGAGCCCAGAGCCTGTCCAACCCTTCTGGGAACCCTTCCAGGAATTTGGCATCCCCCACTTCTCTGGGCAGCCTCTGCCAGGGCCTTACCACCTTCACAGTAAAGAATTTTTCTTAATATCTAATCTTAATCACTCCTCTTTTAGTTGAAAACCATTTCCGCCTTGTCCTATCACTATCTGGCTATGTGGAAAGTCACTCTCCCCCATTTTTATTAGCTCCCTTTAATTACTGTAAGGCTGCATTGAGTTCTCCACAGAACAGAAATCCAACAGGTCTGAGGTTCTGGGCTGTCACACAAAATCCCCTGGAAAGCCTTGCCAGAGAGGGAGCAGCTCAGAGAAAAGACAAATCCCTTCTGTTTGAGACGTGGGTACAGGAGGGAATCATTATCCGTGAAAGCACCAATTTCCTCCTGACAACTCATTTGTGCTGCAATGCCGGGACTGGTTTAAACCGGCCCAAATTTCAGAGGGGGAAGGGCGCTGGCAGTGGGTTTATCAGGCTGTAGATAATCTCAGAGCGGGGAGAGCACGCTGCACTGAGCCCCGCAGCGATTCCGCAGCACGGAGGGCGGCGGCCGAGTTTGCGAGAGCTGCGCCAATTCCACAGCCCCGGCTGGATCCCAGATAATCCCCACGTGCCATTGACAGCCTGCTGCCTTCTCCCGTTACTCGCAGGGCTGCCAGGGGCAGGGCCAGGAGGCGAAGTGCTGGTCCCCAGCAGCTGGGGGACCTCAAGGGAGAGGAGCGAGGGAGCAGGGGCGCTGCACCCCGTGTCACATCCATCCCCAGCGAGCATCCCCACGGGACTCGCAGCGAGAGGGGGGAGCCTCAGGGAGCCAAGGCCTCCTCCATGGGGCTGGTGCTTCCCAAGGCTCCCAAGCCCTGGCTCCCACACCTGAGCCCCAGCTCCTGAGGTTGTCTGGCCTGTCCCAGCAGAAGTCCTGGTGTGGGGGGTTCCCTCTCTGCCACTTTTGGGAGCTGGGACAAGGGAGTCTCACCCTGGCGAGGGAACTGAGGGGCAAAGCCAGGGCGGGAGGTGCTGGGCCCGGGTGCCCGTGGTGCACACACATCCGAGGGTGGGAATGGGAGCCACGTGTGAGGGGAGCGGCACAGCCGGAGCTGCTGGCCCTGTGCCTTGGCCAGCACCCCTGCCCGCAGCTGTCCCCCTTCCTAAATCACTGCCTGCCCAGCCCTCCCTGCTCAGCCCAGGGCTGTGCTTGTCCCTCTCCATCCCGGGCGGGGTGATGGATACCCTGGCAGCTGCAGGGAGAGGCAGCTGTCGACTTTCTCCAGTGGAAGGACAAAGGCACAAGGGTGAGCCCTCCCTGCCTCCCCCTGAGTTGCCAGGCTGGGGCAGGGCCAATCCCTGAGGGAGCCTGTGGTGCTGAGTGATTTGTGGGAGGAGGACGTGACTGTCCTGCCCCACGACATCAGAGCTGGGACCGCAAAACCAAGTGCCAGAGCCGGGGTGGCACTGGGGCACCGGGGAGTGCCCTGTGAAGAGTCGGGGTCGCAGTGAACCCTTCAGTAACAAGGCCACACGTGCCCACACAGATCCGCAGACATCGAGGGGAGCAGATTTTTGGAGGGGTTGGATGAAGGGGTTGTTGGCAGCCGCAGAAGGCTGAGGCTGCTCCAGGTTCAGCCACATCTCTGCCATCACAGCCAGGGCCCAGCAGGATCCTGTCCAGCCGGGACATCTCCCCCTCTGCTGCCTCCTGAGACCCAAATGCCCTGGCTGCAGTTAGCCCAGACCCCTCCTCCTTGCCAGACAGCCCTGCTGGAGCACCACGGGTGGGGACAAAGGTACCAAATTGCTGCTGGCCCTCTGCAGGCCCCTGGGATGTCACCCCACCAGGCAGGGGACACCTCAGAGCACAAACACAGCATCTGCTCTGGCAGTGTTTGTCTCCCTGGAGTTACAGCAGCTTCAGGCACGCTCCACTGGGACCACATCCTCTGACAGCAAATGGGGAACTGCCAAGCCTGAGGCTGGCCAGGGTATTAATAACTGTTTATGGAGGGATAAGGAGCTGGCTTCTCTTAACATCCTGCTAATCCCTTTCTTGAGAGGCTGCTGGCTCAGCCCCTACCTTTCCCTTGCTACTGAGAGGTGAAGCCTGGCCTGGCCTGGCCCTTGGGCCTCTGGCTGGGAAGGTGGCTCAGCAGTGAGCTTGTCTCAGGGCACAGTGAAGGGCTGGATCAGCCCCTGCAGGACTTTCAGGTGTTCCTGAATGTGCTGCCGGAATGGGACCTCCACTGCTCCTCCTCCTAATCCACCCCAAGGGCTCCAGCACCAGGGAGGCAGCAGTGCAATGTGCAGAGAAAGCTGAATGGAGACTCAGCATTAATTGCACCTCGCAGGTCTCCTCTCAGGAGCTCTCCAGGGCTCCTGGAGTGGGCAAACCAGACTGGGGCACCAGAGGCAGATTCACAGAGGATTGGCTTCCACCATGGAAAAAGGAGAGGTGGGACAAGTGTGGGTTAACTTGGTGTATGAAACTCTGGGCTGGCTTGACATACTGAATTCCCAATTTGCCTTCCAGTGCAATTGAGCAGCTTAAATTTCTTTCATTGAATAACAAAAGTGTTGGGGTTGGAAGGGACCTCTTAAGACCATAGAGTCCACCACCCTGTCAAGGCAGGGTCACCCAGAGCAGGAACGTATCCAGGTGGGTTTGGAATGTTTCCAGAGAGGGAAACTCCACAAGCCCACTGCTGTTCCAGTGCTCTGCTATGTAAAGAAGTTCTTCCTCATGTTGAGGTGAAAGTTCTTGTATTTTGCTTTATGGCCATTACTCCTCATCCTGAGTATGTAAAGCCATTACATAAAGCTGAGCACCACTGAAGAGAGTTTGGCTCCATCCTCTTGGCACACACCTTTGAGATATTTATATGCATTAATGAGATTCCCTCTGTCTTCTCTTCCCCAGACTAAACAGCCCCAACTCCTGCAGTCTCCCCTCGTCAGAGACACTTCACGTTTGGAAGGGGCTTGCCATGCTTTAATGCTGTGTTAAAGTACCCAAATAAGGCAGAGAAGAGGCTGTGTACTCCTGCTGAGCTGCCAGGCCAGGTCCCCAAAGCCTCGGGGGTCCCCAGAGGCAGCACTGAATTCCTCAGAGCCATTTATACTCCAGGGCTGAAACCCACCCTTGTCACCTGTCTGCCACATGGCCTGACACTCAGCACAGCCCTGGGAAGGCCCAGGAGCCCTGCCCCATCCGAGAGTTCTTCTCTGGGCTTCAGATTTTGCAGGCTCAGTCTGGGTGAGTCCCACATGTGCTAAAACCTGCCAGGGGCTCCAAGGCCAGGAATCAGCAGGGACTGCAGCAAGGGGCAGGTTTGCCCCTCACCATGGACTGGCTGCAAAGCCTCTGCTGGGAGGAGGACTGGGTGACACCCAGGGTTTCCTGGGTGTCAGGGGAGCTCAGCAGCCCTGGGTCACCAGCTGGAACCCAGTGTCACCAGCTGCTGCTACTTCAGTGGCCTCTGGAAAAGAGGTGCTGGGTTTGTTTGGGTCCTGGTGGGATCCCTGCAAAGAATCCCAACAGAGACCCAAGGGCTGGGTGGGACAGCTCCATCCCCAGGGGTGTCTCCAGGAAGAGCTAACCCTGGGAAAAGCATTCCTGTTCCCAGAGCAGGCTGCAGCCTTTCCCAGCACTCCCAAGACAGCACTGATTGCTTCCTGAAGCTGCCAAGTCCACACGACCTGCAACACTCATTTTCTTCATTCACGTTGGGATTATTGCCTCCCACCTCCAATCCTATTGGGCAGGGACGCTCAGCACCTCTCAGAGAGCTTTTAGCTTTGCCACATCTCCCCATTCCAGGCAGGACCTGGCTGTGAAACACCTGCTCTGCAGCTCAGTGACCCGGCTCATGAGCCACTTCAGCACTGCCAGCCAGCGACACGGCCGCTGGTCGCACTCCCGGGGCCACTGGCTGTCCCAGCTGGGGCCATTCGCCTCCCCCAACACTTGAAAGCTCTGCAGTGTTTTCTTTTCATCAGCGGGAGCTCTGCTCCCAGCGCTCCTGGCCGCTGCGCTAATTGGAACAGGCTGGGCAGGCGTGGGGGGCTCCGACGGAGAAAGTATTTTAATGAGGACGGAGGGTGCCTGACCTGCTCTCTGCTTCTTCTCAGAGCCTCTTGGCCGGGCTCCTCGGGAATTGCAGGCTGGATTGCCGGGCGAGATCTCTGGCTCGCAAGCCTTGGAGCCCCGCAGAGCAACCACGCTCCGGCAGCCGCCCCGCGCTGCTCCGGGGGCCGGGAACGGC
>JAHLSL010000013.1:2163887-2230448 GCA_025920805.1 Petroica traversi | reverse complement strand
TATTAGTTTCCCAGGCTCTTCCGTCTGGTTTCATCGCGGCCTGGAGACGGGCTGGCTCCTGTAGCAGGGACCCGGGGCACTGCAGCCCTGCCATCCCACCCCAGCCCCACGGCTGCAGCTCCTGTGCCGGGTATTTCCCAGCACCGGCAGTGGCAGCGGGATGGACGCCGGGCCGCTCACCCCAGGCAGCCCCCGGTCCCTGCTCCAGGGGCCAGCTCGGCTCCAGGCGGAGCTGAAGGAGCAGCTGGGAGGGGCTGGGACAGGACTCTGTCACCACTGCTGTGGGGGAAGCAGAGAAGCAGGATGCTCCAAAGTGGAGCTCCCCTACTTTCAGTCATTTCCCTGCCCTGCTCACACGGAGAGAAGCCAGCCCAGCCCAGCCCAGAGTGTGGACACAAGTGGGGGCTCCCCTACCCAGCACAGCCCCTGGGCCAGTATCTCCAGAACATCAGAAGCAGACAGCACCTCCTGCCCAAACCCTGCCTCATGGAAGGCCTCTCTGCCCCATGTACTCATCTGCTCGGGGTTCCACCATGGAGGGCCCCTGTGGCTGTCATCATTCCAGTGTGGAGCTGAAGCACAGATGGACTGAGTGACCTGCTCATGGCCAAATGGGAAGCAGAGCGGGGCAGGGATTGACCCCAAGTGTCTCATCTTGCCCCAAAGAGCAGCTCAATCCCCTAGAGCACACAGCAGCTCAGCACTGAGCCTGACTCCCTTCACGTGGCTCTGGCACATGGTGGCAGAGCTGTCACCGTGTCACCGTGGGAGCACACACCGTGGGAAGACCAGCTCTCCCCTCACGGGACACGGGACAAGGGACAGATTGAAACCGAAAGCCCTTGTTTTCCTTTTCACACTACAAAGAGCTCGGGCCAAGTTAGCTGACATCAGTGGTCTCCTCCCAGAAAAGGGGGAAATAAACCTGGGCCCGCCGGTGGGAGAGGCAGGGGGTTCCTGCACACAATAAATGGCAGCTGGCCAGCACACGAGAGCAGAACAATGACCCCACACGGCCGAGTGCTTGTGAACGGTGTCGTTCCAGGGAAACCAGATCCTGGGCAGGCTCCCAAGTCAACGGGGGCTGATGCTGGCAGCAATTGTGCTCCATGCCAGGTCCTGCCAACGGTGGAGAGGGGCTGTGCTGGTCTGGAGCACATGTGTGGCATGTCTGCAGCTACAGGGGGACATCAGGACTATATGGAATTGCTGACCACGGAGGTGGCAGAGCCCAGATAGCCTATAGTGACCACACTGGGAATAATAAAGGCTTTTCTCTGCCAGGAGTATGGAGTGTTCCCTTCTGGGTATCTCGGAACCTCTGTCATTCATGTCTTCCTGCAAGGAGATGCTGGGGGTTTATGGCTGTGATTTGGGATAATCTAGTCTTTAGGGAGGGAGAGTGACAAGGTCCCCTGAGCTGTGAGTCCAGCTCTGCCACTGGCACAGGTCACCATCCTGTGCTTCAACTCCCCAGGCAAAAAGTGCTGGAGAAGGTACAGCAGGAGAAGGTGAGCAGGGCAGGAGCAGGGAGGCACTGGGTGGCTTGCAAGGACCTGAGAGGACCAAAGATGGAGACCCAGCCCAGGGCAGGCAACACTTTTCATCCTCTCTCCCAGCTCCCACTCCCCTCTTTGCTCTCTGCTCCAAGCAGTGGGGAGCAGGATCCTCCGAACTGACTTCCTCCAAATGGCAGCTCCTCAAAAAGGGAAGATGGGGCTGCATGTGTTTCCCTATTCCCCATCCAAAAGCTGTTCCTGGCTGCCCCCTGGGCCAGGATGTGACTCAGCTGACTGATCTCTGTGTGTCTGCAGGTCTTTGACCATGTGAGTGAGTGCCTGTAAGGATCTAATTGCCCTGTGCTCTCTGAACCACCTCTCACTGTAATCCCAGACAGTGGGGATAGACCAAACTTGGAGGAAGAGGCAGCTCCAAGAGTCTGGGAGCCAAAATTTACAATAAATCTTCATACTTGCTGTAAACAGCCCCTGAGAGGGTGTCACAGGAGCACAGCAGAGACTGAGGGAGCAGAACCCCTATCTGGAACTTCTGCCAGCTCGGGTTTGGTTTGGCAAAGAGCAACATGTGCAGCAGCAAGAGCTGCCAAGGACCCCAGACTTGGCTGCAGCTCCCTGTCCTGGAGCTGGGTGCTGCTGGATGCTGCTGCTGGCAGCACCACAGCCTGGGCATCACCCTTGACCAGCCAGATGAGATGGCTCAGATCGTGGCAGGCACTCTCCAGCCTCCGTGCATGGGCCCGATGGTATTTGGGAGAGCATCTCACATCCTTGGGGGCTTCCTGTTTAATTCTCAACCTAAGGAACCGCAGCAAATGATCCCTGTCTTACACGCTTGTGGAATTCAGTGAGATTAGATTAGGGGTGAATTCTTCCCATATTTCTTATAGGGCTGATATCTCTGCCCTGGCTTTCAGATTGGCTTCCCCAGCCCCGGCTCATTAATCACCGTGGTGTTTGTGTCTCTGTCGTTTTCAATCCCGTTAACTCAGCAGGAGAAATCTATCGGTTCCAGCAGCCCATCGTGTCAAACCAGTGACCCGTCAGGGCTGCCTGACCCCCTCCCTTTGAAGGCTGAGCGAGGAGTGGCCAGCAGAAAGCTGGGACATGCTCCACTTGGCAAAGAGAAAGCTCCCCATGGCTCGTGCCCGGGGCGCGTGGCTGGCATGTGCGGGACGGCCGCAGTGCTGGGACCAGATCTCCTGCAGCTCTTTCCCCCCTTCCCCTGGGCACAAAAAAATGCTGGTGTCCAGTTTAGCAGAGTTTCCCTGACAGTGCTCAGCAGCTGGATCAATGCAGTTGCTCTTTAAGAGCAATAAACTTCTCAACTAAGGGCAGGCTCACTGGAGCTGATTTCCAGTGGGCAGTGCATCCCATGGCCCAGCTGCCTTCTAGGGCTGCCACACACCCAGGAGCCATGATTCATGCCAATGGTGGTCTTATTTCAAGGATAGAAAGAAAGAAATAACTCTCTTTGTCTTAATTTAAGTTCTTCGAGTGTTTTGTTATTTGTTTCTGGATACAAACAACCATTCAGTCTTCTCCTTCTTCCCTCACGCTGAGTATCAGCCCCTCACACTGAAACACCCACCCATCACTCTCAGGACACTCAGGCTTGCAAGGCTCCCAACTCCCAGCCATCCATACCCAAGATCTGTGATGCTTCCAAGCAGAAGGATCATTAGTTAAGGGACTCCATTGGAGAGCACCCAGCGTTTCTCAGGCTCTGTTTCTTTTCTGCCTGCTGTATCATTTGACCCGAGTTTCCGAGAGCTGAGGCATTGCAGAGGGGACTGCAGAAACACAATTTCCCTGTCCCAACAATTTCATAAAGCCCAAGCAGCGGAGAATTCCCCCACTGATCAGGGAGGCTGGTTTTTTTCTCCTTGGATCAAAGATGTTTTAGAGGCAAATGATTGATTTTTATCTGGTGGGGAGAGAGAAACCTGACAAAGTTATCTCTGAGCAGTGGCAAAGCCCCCAGCATGGGCTAGTCACAATTAACTCAGTGTGGGTTTTTGGGCTGTTAAACCTCAGCAGCAAAGCAGAGCACTGAAACAGAGAAACACTAGAAAAACCAGCTCTGGAAATGTAGTAAAAAAGCACAAAACCTCCTGGGACCCAAGTTACAACATTAATAGATACAACATAAATGTAGAAGATGGTGGCAGGGGTTTGGAACGAGATAATCTTTAGAGTCCATTCCAAGTCAAACCATTCCATGATTCTATAAAATTAGTGGAACTTTCCATAGCATGTGGGGGCAACCAAAGCAGCAGAGTGAGCTCCGCTCTCTGCAGGGGCTGGGAAAAGACCAGTCACTCACGAGTTACTCTGCACGAATTGAAAAGCACAGCGAAGTGGCAGTGAAAGCAGACGAACTCACGACTGAGTGACCCCGACTCAGCCTCCCGGGCTGAGCTGCTCCCGCTGGGAATGCTACCCCAGCTACCCCTCCTCTCACAGGGAGCCAACCGAGGCAGCCTGAGCTGCCCAAGCTTAGGAACAATTAAACCCATCGCTCATTACTCACCGGCCAGTGGGATCCCAGCGGCGATGCCCACTCTGCCAGCGGCTCCAGCGCCTTCTCCCAGTGAAGCCAGAGCACCTGGAGGCTGGAGGCGGCAGGAGGAGCCGGAGGTGGGGAGCGCAGCCGGGGGCAGCCCCTCATTCATAGCCAGCCCCGGCTGGGAATCCTCCGTCCGCTCCGTCCCCTCCGTGCGCACGCCGCAATTGCCATCTAGCGGTGTGGGATCGGTGCGGCCGCAGCTGCCGGGCTTCCTTGGAGTCACGGGGAAATGCTCGTCTTTTCCCGGGCAGTTCCATCCCTGCAGCTCGAGGCCCTCCTCATGGCGGGGGATAGGAAAGCAGCGGATGCTCCTGTTGTGGATTGGGAAGCCAACGAGCAGCGGGCTGGATGGGAGAGGCTCATGGACACAGGATTAGGGTTAGAAAGGAAAGCTCTGGAGCAACTGGGGAGCGAAATGTGATGGAAAGGCAAATCTGGGAGGATCTGGGCTCCAATGCACGGGCACAGTGCAGCAGGAGCAGACACAGATGTCCAAGGACCTGTATTAACTGTACATTTCCCCTCGAATCCTGTGCTCAGTTTTGGGCTCCTCACTACAAGAAGGCATTGAGGGGCTGGAGAACGTCCAGAGAAGGGCAATGGAGCTGGGAGCACAGTCTGATGAGAAGGGGCTGGGGGAACTGGGGGGGCTCAGCCTGGAGAAAAGGGAGAACGAGGAGTCCTTATTGTTCTCTACACCGCCCTGACAGGAGGGTGGAGCCGGAGGGGTTCAGGCTCTTCCCCCAGGCAACAAGTGTGTTGTGGTTTAATCAGGGCAAGAGAAATGGCCTCAGGTTTTGCCAGAGAAGGTTTAGGCGGGATATTAGGAAACATTTCCTCACTGAAAGGATTGTCAGACATCAGAACAGGCTGTTCAGGGAAGTGGTGGAGTCACCATCCCAGGAGGGATTTAAAAATCATGTAGAAGTGGCACCTGGGGACATGGTTTAGTGGTGGGCTTGGCAGTGTTAACATCTGGGCTCGGTGATCTTAGGAGTCTTTTCCAATCTAAAATGATTCTGTGATTTACAAGGTGTTTTTTAGCTCCAGACAGGCTCTGGGCTGACCCCGCAGCCTGAACGCCCATCAGTGGCTGGGGAGCATGAGGTGCATTCCTGGAGCATATTGGGTTTGGTTTCATCTGAAAGGAATCTGGTTGATACTGGCCCAAGCCAGACCTCTCCTGAGCTGCTCCAGGACACAATCCAAAAGTGGGGGAAGTCGTGAGATGGATTTCAGAAGTGCACCCCAGAGCCAAATTAATGGATCAGGCACAGCCCAACAGGACTTTGGGTAAAGGGACTTTTTCTGTCTATGCAAGAGAGCTGCTTGACCCCTGTCCTATTCCCCAGAAATACAAGGACCTAAGGGAATTACCTAAGACCCTGCTGAGGCCCTGGGGACACCAAGTAGCCTCAGGTGAGCCCCCATCCAGCCATCGGCTGCCTGCTGGACTGGGGACTCCATGTAAGGCTAGGCAGTGCTGTGAGCACTCTCTCAAGCTGTGCCTGCTCTCCTGGCCAAACTTCAGGCTGAGGTGGGCAGTCCCATCTCATGGACAGGAGGTACAGGCAGCTTTGCTGCCAGCTTGTGACAAGCCTCTCTCCTTAACGGGAGTCCAAACCCACCCAGCAGACTCTCCAGCAACTCAGGCTGATCCTTTCCGTCCCTGGTGCTGGAGCCCAGCACGGGGCAGTGTGAAATCCTGCTGTAGGTGGGCAGAGGGATGTCCTGGGGCGGGAGATGCTCACTGGGAGTCTGCAGCAGCAGCAGTGCCTGTGGGGTGATGGCTGGGGCAGCTCCAGGGGTGAGCTCCAAGCTGTTATCCAGCCCTCTGCCTGTTCTGGACCAGCCCATCCTTCCATTGTGTGGGACAGGGGACTCTGTCCCTGGGGGGCAATGCTCACATTCCCAGCTTCCTTGCAGCACTCCCAAGCACTCGACAGGGAAGGAGGTGCACTTTAACAGCTGGACAGGTCTGACCTCCCCCAGGCTGCAAAAAGGCAGAGCTGCACATGCACAGGCCCACACAACCACCAGCAGCAGCTTGACCAGACCACAACCCCTTCAAAACGTGCTGGCAAGAAAGATCCACACGCAGCTTGGACAAGGGCTTGTGTCCGTGCTTGTCCCAGCTATTCCGGGCACTGTGTGACTGACTGTGGTGTCATTCATCTCCCTTTGAACCTTTGTGCTACCAAGAGGAAGTCCATTAAAGTGCAGCTTCACAAAGATTATACTTGGTGACATTTGAAAGCATAACGTCCCCAGTACAGGAACAAAGAACAGAATGGGCTTTGTATGGATATGGATAAATAAGGAAATGGAAAACCTACATTGAAACGGGGGCATGATCTGAGCAACAACCTCCTCTGAACACTGAACTCCTGTTTCTCGAGTCGTAAAACCTGAAATGAGCAGAATTGTCCATCATATTCATTGGGTATCTTAGGGGTGACCCCCAGCCTCATCCTCCTTCCAGCAGCCCTTCTCTCCCTGAGGTGGGTCACTGCTGCAGAGGGAACTGCATTCCCTGGCTTCTCTCTCTTCTTCCCTTTTACAAATGCTTCCCTCAGCACAACTTCCCATTTTTTTTTCTATTTACAAAGCACAGCTCCAGCTCTTTACATAAACATGTTTCACTTAAAAGGGCCTGAGTCACTGCTGTATCAATATTAATATTAATAAATACTGGAAATCTAAGACTATCTGCTTGCTTTACATTGGGAAAGGGGGAGAAAAAGCAGCTCTTGCTCAGGAAGCTCTCAGATGTCTGAAGCAGCCTCCTGCACACCAGCCTGTGTGACTGACAGAGCTCAGAGACTGACACTCCCTTGGACAGGAGTCCTGGCAGCAGTGCCTCCAACCCTCTAGGTGGTGGATTTAACCTCCCCTTTGGTTCCACTCTCAGTCCAAGGCTCCTGTTGCCTGTTCCTTTAAAATAAAATAACCCCTTTAACCCCCTTGTTCTGCCTTTTCTCCCGGGGCTTTTTGTACACACAGTTCCACTCATCCCAGCCTTAGTGCTGGTTATGGCTCACTCCAGTCCTCCTCCTGCGTGTAACAACTGCCCACCAAGCAACTGCTTCAACACAGGACTTACCCTGTGAGTTGTTCCAATTATCTTATTAGGACCTTCCAAAACTAAAAATAAAGTTTAACTTGAGCCATACCCGTCACCACAGGATGGCACACAAGGCAACGTGCTGAACACAGCCCAGGCAGAAGAACAGCGATGAGTAATCTCTGAAAAGAAAGCAAAATAGTTATAAGATGTAAAGGTAGCTGCAATTCAACTGGGGCTTTGGGTCACTATCCTTTTAAAAATACTAAAGACATCAAAACCACTGCACCAAGGATAAATAGTTGGAGTTTCTGCATCACCAGCTACGCTGCTGTTTTCCCAAGAGAATATGAAGTTTTCTGCCTTGCTGCTTCTTTATAATGCTTTTAGCTTCTCACTCTGTTTGTCTGTTCCAGTTTGTTAGTAACCTCATTCCAGTCACCTCATCCCAGCCCCAGTGGAGGGCTCCATGTTTCCTAGTCCTGGATATCCCCCTGCAGATGCACAGCATGGGCATGGAGAGATGAATGTACAGTCTATACACACATCTTCAAGGGAATACACAGGAGCTCACACTGGGTTTCCTTGGGGAATGTCGAGGAATTAAGTCAGTGTCTATCCAGGGGATACCCTGATTTTCCATGGGCTGGCACCAGGATACTCCCTACAGTTCAGGTGTTCCCAAACCACACAAAGCACATAACCAGAAATCTCACACTTCTGGGAGTAACACTGTGCTGCTCTGACCCCTTAAGACACAAACAATATTCCTGATTTCCCATAAACATTTACTACAACACTGTAGAATCAAACACATTAAGTATTTCTATCATTAATACAACTAATGGGAGGTAGATCTACCACTAGAGACAGAAAAAGGATTTCTCTTGATGGGAGATTGATACATCCTGCAAGTAGATATTTTTAATTAATTTTCCCCTGTTTTCACAGCAGTCTGTTCCTGCTCCTCTTCTGGTCCTCACTTAAGCCCTGGCAATGGGCCTGCAAGGGAAGTGTTGTGTTGCCTCTCCTTTCACACACGCACATCATGGACTAGAAGCAAGCAAGCACACGACTAAGCCAAGGAACATACATTATTTAGTGTGGTCCATCTGTCCGAGGGAAGCTGCTCTTACATTTATCTGCTTTGTTATCTTCTAATTAATCACGTATTACCAGTTGTTAACAGGCTTTCACTGAGATGCATGTACCCACTTAGCAAATTCATAAAATCAGCTAATGGCTTATCACATTTGGCAGCTGCAAAGGCTCCCTCTGGTTTTCTTGGGAAAGATGCTCTGTGGATGCTCATTTTTGGCACACCCAGGTGCCCTACACTCCCAGGTGCAGGACAGCCTGTGCAGCAGCTCCTAATCTGCACCCAGATTCCCCTCTTCCCCCCCCTGAAAATGATGCCCCACCACAGTCATACTTCTTCTCCCTTTGTGCATGGAAAATTTCCAGACCTGACAGCACCAGCTTGTTATGCCACAGCCATTGTTCCCTGTGTGGGAGCTCATCCCCAGGAGCCCATCACTTTTCCCCATCCATCCATCACATGCCTGGGCCTCCCAGGAAGACTGAAGATCCTCATCCTCCATGGACTCACCAGCACCATGCACATCTCCACCATCCCTTGGTGCAGCACCAGGGGCCACAGTGCTGCGAGTCCTCCATGCTCCTCCGGCTCTGCCTGTGCCAGAGACAAGGAAACGCAGCTTGGACAGGTCTTCTGCTGTCTTTGGAAGCTGACAGCTCTTGCAGGTGGCTCTTCACCTCCAAATCCTGCTGTCTTCAGCATCCACATCTCCTGCTTTCCCTTCTTTGGGGTATCTGAAAGCAGCGTCAGGCCCTGCTCTCTGCCAGGTGAGCAGGAAGGTGGTGGTGGGTACCAGCTCCTCACCAGGCATGAGACCTGCTCCCACCAGCCACTGCCATCATCCCTCTCACTGCAGGCCACACTCAGCCTTGTCACCCTGCTGTGCTCACACACATGGCACCAGGAGCATCTCTGAGATGACAGGGCACATACTGCAGGACAGTGGCCCTGCTGGGAGAGTCTCCAAGCTACCAAACCTGTTCCAGTCCCACTGACACCGCTGCAACTCCCAAGGACCTCATCAACAGAGAGCAAAACACGATGGGAATCTTTCAAAGCCCCACACGGCTTTTAAAACACACAAATTTAGCCACAAGACAAGCACTGACAAATTTTCAGTTTTATTAAAAAAATTCTAGCAGCAAAACCTGTAACAATTCAAAAAAATAAAACAAAAAAAGAAGACCAAACCTTAAAAGAACAGGACACAGAAGAGAAAGAGACGGAGATGGAGAGAGACAGATGTGGGGCTCCTCCACCTTTCACTCGAGTTCCTTATAGCGGGCAAACATGACCCTCCGGACGGCGTCACGGTAGGTCTCGTTGGACTGCCTCTTGGGGGGCTTCCCTGGGGCCCCCAGCCCAGGGCCCTTCCTCCTGTTTTCTGCCTGCAAACAGACAGAGCCTGTTTTAGTGATTTCTCCTCCCATAAATAAAAAGCTTCCCTGGGCTGCTTCAGGACTGCTGACTGCTCCCATGTGGATCCGCGAGCAGAGGAAGAGCAGGCGCTCTGTGTTCTTCCAAAAGCTGTTTGGGAAAAACTACAGAGCCTTTGTGGGCAACAAAAGCAGCCTGGTGGAGATCAAACCCCAGGGATCAGCTGTGGAGGAGCATACGGAGGAGTGGGCAGCCAAGGGTGGGCAGCCAAGAGGCAGCGCCGGCAGCCGCAGGCGAGCCAGGATTGAAAGCGAGCAAAGGAAAGCTCTGGGCTCCTGGGGAGTTGTTTGCTGTTTGCCTGCATTGGCACAAGCTCAGCTGTTCTCTCTGACAAAGCTCCCATGGGCACTGGTACCTCGCCTGGAATTTCAACCAGTTTTCAAGGACTGGTTTTTGCAGCCAGCACCTGCATTATTCAGCAATACTTGCCTGGAGTTAGCCCAGGAGAGCAGGCCTTAGGCTCGAAGTTTCTCTGGCTTTTCAGTCCAACCTACCTGAACAGCAGAGATCTCACCAGCTGGGCCAAGGGATCAGAGTTGTGTGGGGCTGGCATGGTCACTTGGCTTTGCCCAGCATGACTTGGAAGTGAAAGGCAAGCACATCCATATGACATCTGGACCGTATGAGGGCTGAGCTTTGCCATCAGCTCCCCAACCACATGGGGAGCCCTGATGGGAGCTCAGACCTCCCAGGGTGTGGTGCTGGAACTGGCACTGAGACAAAGCCTGTTTTATGGGCACGGGGACCTCCCCACAAGGATTGAGCAGCAGCTGGGACCAGTTCCTGCTGTCTGCACTGAAGAGGGACTCCTGCCTTGTGTATGTGGGCTCGAGCAAACATGCATCACAGAGACTCAAATATTTGCTTTAATGATCTACTTGACTGCAGGCCGAATGTCACCCCATGAACCCTGTTCCAAGCTGCCTGTCCCTCAGCAGAGCATGGACACCACAGCAAGTGGCCAGCCACCAGACTACAGCTCTGCTCATGTGGCCCTGGGCAAGGCAGAGCAGCCCCTGCCCCAGGCTGCTTCTCTGATAAACCCTCTGCAGTAAATTAAGGTCCACCGAGAGACCAGCCTGTGGCAGAAGGCAGGATCATCTGACCCTGCCTATCCCTGACATCCTTTGCCCATGGGCCTCTGCTCCTTGCTAGATGCTGTATCCTGGTATTATCTTCTGATGTCCAGAGCCTGCAGTGGCAGCAAGAGCCTCACAAGTGCTAAGCTGAGCAGACAAAGAACATCTTGGGCCCTGTAGCCTTGGCTATGCTCACACCTCCCCAGGGAAGTCCACCTTTTTCCCCAGCTCACATTACTGCAGAGAACCGAGCTGGTGACCTGCTCAAACCCCAGCCTGACTTTGAGCAGGTACTAATGAGATACTCACACCCCTCCTGCTCACTGTTACTCTATTTTCAACACCTCCAGATAAGACCTTGTTCTACAGCCAACATACTTGCAGCCCCTCCCAGCCTGCAAAGTTCATCAGTGCACATATTAGTCCATCAAGCCGGTGCCGAGATTTACAGCCTGACTTGTTCCGGCAGGGAACTCCCTCCAGCTGTCCTGGGACACATTACGGGCTGCAGGACAGTGGTGTGCTTTGAAAGGCAGGGAAGACTCACCTCCACTGGGGATGCTGTGCCCTGCTGGTTGTGGCCAAAGCCCTTCTTCCACCCTGGAGACTGCACCATTCGGTTCCCTTTGTTGTTACTGTCAAGCCTTGGGTCATAGTCACTGCAAAAGAGCCAGAATCAATTGTCCAGTCTTGCAACGCTTCAAACACATGCCAGGGATTTTCAGTTCTGCTAATAGAACCTTCATTGACATTTCAGCCTCTCCTGAGGGATATCCAAGTTTCCTGCCAGAAGCACACTGCCTAAGGAAACCACTACAGCAGATTCTGTGTGCAGGGCTCACACACCTCTGACTGCAAAATTTCTTGCCCCACCTCAGAGGGAAATACACTATGGCACAGGAAATGAGCTCAGACTCCAAAATATTTACAGTGTAAGCAAGCCAGAAGCCTTCTATGCTTGTATTTCTTAATTAGTCTTAGCAACAGCAAGAAAGCAAAGTCTAATCCCTGTTGCTCTGTAAGATCTTTCCTTTCTCCTAGTGCTGTGGTCATGGAGCTCAACAGATGCAGGGTTGATTTGGACACTCTTTCTCCCACCTCATTATTCATCCAAGACCATGAACCAAAAGGCTCAGTTTTGAAAATCTCTCAGCATAAAAGACTTCCTTCAGACAATTTCTACTTTCTGGCTGCAGGTGACACTGCACACCAACTGTTACAGTTTATCTACAGCTATTCCAGGAAAACAGAGGGAAGAGAAGATGTGGATGTTTAAACTGCAAGACACAGAGGAAAGGTCTCCTTCTGAGGTGCTGTGCCAGAAGAAAACAGGCACATAACCAGTTCTATCTTCAACACATGGCTGGCCGTTCCTCAGCCCACTGAACACGCGAGCTCACAGCAGGCAGGCCCGTCAAGAACTCCACACAGCACGCACTTTCTTCCTCCACCTACTCTGAAGGAGATGGAAACAGCTCCCAGCATTCCTCTGACTCAGGGAACAGATGAAACACAGCTTTGCTCTTTCTTTCAATGGCTAGATGCCAGGACAGGAGGGCAGCAAGTGCCTTAAGGACGAGGTGGATGGGAACAGGCTGCATTTCACTCTCTATGCCCAGGCAGACATACTCGGATCCCCATCTCACCTATCCAACGCCAGGCAGCTTTTCTCTGCTCTGCCCTAAACCCTTGTTTCCACCTCAGCCGTTTCACCCTTTCCTGACCTATATGAGATGTCCTGCAGCACAACAAGGTCATATTTTGAGGAACTCTGTCTCAGTCTGTCTGGCTGTTACTTTGCAGATCTACCCTACTGGACAATTCCCAGTCTTGGTCTGCCAGCAGCACACATCCCATCCCGACATCAGCACCTCCAAAGAGATCTAACCCAGAAGAGCAATTACCTCTCTGAATCCCGGTCGTATCTGAGTCGTTTCCTCTCTGGTGAATCCATCTGCTGGAATTTCTCTCTCCGGTCATTTCCTTTGTCTTTATGCCTCCCCTTCACAACAGAAAGAGCAAAGTAAGTACGGGAGCTACGAAGGATTCAACACTGCAGCAGACTGCTCTGCATCCAGGTCTCATCTCATCCTGAGTTGGCTGGAAGGCTCTCCTGGGGACTCACAAATACTAAATGCTCACATCCCACACATGCTCAGTTCAGATGGCACCTCTTGGGCTGACCCAGACCTGTGGTTGCAGCCTTCCAGCTACAGGACCAGGAGCAGCTCTGTGACCTTCCAGACAATGGACAGGTACATCTGGAGCTCCCTGGCCAGGCAGCTGCAGCCCATATCCCCCATCAGTTTTAGATGGAAATTTGTGTCCCACTTAGCCCAGAGCCCAGTTCTGGCTTGTACGACAACAGAATCGCACTCAGACCCTTCTGTGAGGAGCGAGATCTGCTCTTAGAAGTCACAGAACTACCTACAGGTCCCAGTGCAGAGTGAGCCCACAGTTCACTTTTGGGAGGCATCTGATGCCTGGTGCCTAAGTGGATGCCTGGGGATACCTGGTGTACAAGTGGAGGGCCTGCCTGGGACCACCCCCCTCAGTGCAGAAGCACAAGCAGCTGCCTGCCCACCACCGCAGACACACCTCACGCTCTCTCTTCTCCAAATATGCCAGTTCCTGCTCGGATCGTTTAATCTTCATATGAATCTCCAGGTTTTGCTGGAAAGAGGAAGACAGAAGGCAGTGTCAAGCAGAGAACACAAGCTGTCAGGGTCATCTGCTCCACCCACAAGGAGCACAGGTAAAGCAGCATGCTCTTGTACCTGCACTATACCAGCCTCTCCTGCAGCCCAGACTACCTACTCCCCCAGAGACACCTGGAGCCCTTCCCCCCCTGCAGTAAGGAAGGCAACCAGTCCTATTTTAACCCATGTGCAGCTTGGCTCTCCTAAAAGCAAGAGCTCAAAGGCAGAGCAGAACATGGGGGTCCACGTGCCAAGTTCTTACCGCTCTCACACTCGTGTGTGCCAGCACCCCACTCTCCCTAGCCTCAGCTATCTCACTACAGCTTACAAAGTCACACCTTGATGTTCTAGCACTCCCATGGCAGGAACAAGCAGTTCACACAATGCTTTGAACAGAGCTTTGGGGAACTTTGCCTGCTACTGTGTCCAATTCAGCACAGCTCTTCCCACCCAACCACTGCACTTTCCCCGCAGCTCACAAAGCCATTGAGCCAACGGCAGCCCCCAGCTTCCCCATACCTTGTGCAGGTTGGAAAGCTGCTGGTGCTTGATGAGCACTTCCTTGTTGGGGAACTGTCTCCTGCACAGCAGACAGGCCAGCTTGTTCCAGTCAGTCAGTTTGTCATCGCTGGCCTTGGCCTTCCGCTGCTGCTCCTCGCGCGGTGCCGGAGGGTGCGGGGGAGGCGGCAGCCACTGAGCCTGGGACTGCTCCTCCTCTTCCTCCTCCTCCTCATTGTCACTGTCTCCTCCATACTCTCCCAGAAGTCCTATCAGAGGGTTCACCACCTTGGGCTGAAGGAAGTGGAGAAAAGTGTGGCAATTTGTAGTAGCAAGCCTGCCTGGGCAGCAGGGCTTTGCTTCCCCAACCCATCTCCCTGTGACTCCTTTCTCTGTCACAGTCCAAGAGGCAGAGAGCTGCTTCCCAGCAGTACAGGCAGGGAACAGAGAGGAGCTGGCTGGCTTCTTTCCCTTCACACCACAGGGTGGAAGCCCTCTGCTCTCTAGACAGGCTGTGCTTTGGTGCCAGGATTTTCCAGCTTGCCACACACCTGAGCATAAGAAGCCAACCGAGACAGGGGCTGTTTGGCAGCGACCTGCTGTCACTCACTCCCTCTAGAAAGAGGGATCACTGAGATTTTGCCTTCCTCAGCCTGGAGGTGACTGGAAGAGTTTTCTACCTTGGACTTGTCTAGTGAGATCCTGCTTGAATGCAGGTGCCAAATTTCCCCATGCTAGAAGCCCACAAACGAGGTCAGAATTAAAAAAACAAACTGCCTTCCAACCCCAGCACTCCCTCTTCTGGCATGAGAAACATCTCTGGCACCTCTGGCACTCACAGTTGCAGGCAGACTATGCTGAGCCTCCCTAGTCCTGTATCCAGGCTCTAACAGGGCAAAATACATATCCTGTGGAGATACTTACTGGGGCTGCACTCTCTTCCTTTTTCACAGAAGGAGGTAAAGGTTTTTTTAAAGACATCTTCTGCAGAGAACTTCTCCTCTCCAGTCTCAGTCTGAAACAGTCAAGATCAGATGAGAGCATGGACTCAAAGCACACAATAGCTAAGCACTCATTCAAACAGGCCTCCAAAGAAACCAGGTGGTTGGCAGAAATGAGGTGGTGGTTTTGGTAGGAGACATTCCCATTCTGTGGAATCCAGAGCTCTCCTGGAGCAGTACCGGTGATTTCAGAGGCAGCTGCAGCAGCTCACCATGCTGTCCCAGCCTGCCCCACTCTCTGCTACACTGTGACACTGACAGTGGTCTCAGTCCTGCCTCAGACCAGTGAGGGAGCTGGGGCAGGGCCAGGTCACATTTGAGCACCTCTCTGTGTGCACAAAGGACATGAAGACCAGGTACAAAGCCACCCTCACTGTTAGAAAACACCGATTTTCTCTGCTGTGACTGCAGCACAACATATGGCCATGCTCAGCCAGCATGGCAGGGTTTCCAGGATCTCCTTATCCTGGACAGAGGGCACCAGAGACTGCAGTCAGCACTGCAACAGGATGAGCCTGTGATACTCAGCTGTGTGCTCAGCAGCACAGACAGCAGGCTGGGCTGAAGCTTCACTTTCACACATTTTAGAGAACTGGGCTGGAGCCCTGGACAGGCTCCAATTTAGTGGCTCATGAGTTACTCATACTTGACCAGGGAAGACAAGTGTAACACCTTACCAGGCCTGTGCTCTCATCCTTCTTCACAGAGGGAGGCAAAGGCTTTTTGAAGACATCTTCTGCAAAGAATCTCTCCTCTCCAGGCTCATTCTGAAACATGCAAGTCCGGGCATTAGGCCAGCAGCAACACAGGAGTCAGAGAGCACAAAGAGCAACACGGAAGCCACTTCTGAGCATCCATGGAAAACAGGCAAGTGGAAAAAACAATGGAATGATTTCTGCTGGAGATGCTTTTACCCTTCATCCAGACAGGACCATGCTTCTCCTAGATCAGTGTCCCTGAAAGCCTCCATACCCAATGACTCCTTGGCTGGCTTGTTACCAGCCTCAGGGACAGCCTCGAGTCCCAGCTGCCCAGGACTGGCCACGCCACACAGCATATCCAGACCAAGAGGCAAGGAAGAATACAAAGTTCCTGCACTGGTGGCTAAATCACTTCTACCAACTCTCCTGGCATTCCTCAGGCCTGTCAGGATCAGAGCCCTGGGCTGTGCTCAAACATCACTTTGGGCAGCTACTCCCAACCAGCAGCTCCCACACTGGGGAGACAGGATTTGCTCACTGGGAACAGCACTGAAAGGCACTGCCCTGGGACTGGGGGGACAGAAACTGCAGTTAGGCGAGAGCTGAGTCTCCCTCATTATCTGACTTGGTTTATTTAAATGTCTCTGCCAGTTTTTTGTTGCCTCTGTTACAACAGCTGGGTGCTTTCAGCAGTGTGAGTGAAACATGTCTCAGTTACCTGGATGTGTCTGAATCCTTCACCATAAGGAAGAGATGTGAAGCTCTGGATTTAATGTCAGGAGAGAAAAATTTCAGGAACTTCCTCCCACCTGGCTGGATAACCACCATGTTCCCTTCTGGCTGCTGACCCCATCGTCTTCTCTCACTGTCCCTCCCTTTTTGAATCCTCTAATTTCTCTTCCCTCAGCCTCCTGGCCTCAGGTCATTCTGATGCCTGGAGGGAGTTACCTTAGCAGAAGCACTTTTCCCTTTGTCCTTTTTGTCCCTGTTGTCCCTGCCATGTGGCTCCTTCCTGTCACTGGTCCGTTCTTGGCTCCCGTGCCGCCACCTTCTGCTCTCCGTCGGGGGTGGGGAGGGCTCCCGCTCTATTGTGACTTCCCTCTGAAAGAGGTAATTGGAGCAGGCTTAGCACAACCCCTGCAATCTTCTTACTCAGATTCTTGTCCTTGCTGCGCTGGACTGCAGCCCAACAAGAAGGGACTGCAGAGGGCAAAGGCTTCTGCCAGGTCACCAGAGCACTGCCCTGCTCTCCCGCAACATGGACTTCCCCAGGAGCATGAAAACAAGATTATAGCTCCAGAAAGTCTCTGCTGATGACTCTCTTTTGGCATCCGTACAGCTATTGCTGGCTAGGGTTGAGAAGCAAAGAGACCACAGATGAAAAGAGAGCTCTGCTTTTCATTCTCTGTTACAGACAGTCACATATCACATGTCTACAGCAAAATTTAGCTATGATGCTCTGCCTGTAAGTCTACTCAAGGAAAAGCAGACCAAAAACCCTCCAAAGCAGGGCTTCAGAGGCCAGAGACAGCTACAGCTAATTCAACACACAGCTAATAGGTTCCTAGCTTCTCATTAAGTTTATATTTTGCAATGTTCATCCCTTTCACACCGGTCAGAGGACAGAGTGAAAGACACAAAGCTGCCTCTGTACTGCCCTATGCTGGCTTATCTTCAGCATCTGGCTGCAAAAATCCCTCCAGAGAAGAGCAGTTTGTAAGAACATATTGCATGTAAAGTTTCCTTCCCACACACTCACCTGAGTTCTGGGGTCATAGTACGTCCCAGCTATGGGATCATAGTAATTCCCAGTGTCAGGATCATAAATGTATGTGGACACATCTGATGGTGCTGAAGAGAGAGACAAAAGTTAGCACCACACGCTCCCAAAAGCAAAATTTGCCTTTTACAAAGACAAAAACATGGACAAACACTATATTGGGGAAAGGATCAAGAATAGGAAAGAATAATTTTTTTTTCCTCCTGGCAAGAGAAGTATGAGTATCTTCACATCACTTGACCTACATCATCTTTTCTTTAAGGAGTAAGAGGGATGATAAGCTTTCATAATTCTGGTTAGGACTCTGGCAAAACTTCCACATCAAAACAGATTTACAGGAGCTGTGCTGAGATCACAAGACCACAACACTTGGTCATGAAATTCAGTAATTTCCCTAAGAATGGGGTAATGAGTATCTACATCCACCCACTCCTGTGAACAAGAAAAAGCTGTTCTCTCTCAAACAATATCCTGTTCAAAGTGATGACACTCCCCACATCCCTTCCAACCCATGGGCTCATGAAAGCTCCTGAGAGCTCCTGAGGGAGGGAACTGTTTCTGCAGGAAAAGCCAAAGGCCTTAAGGGTAGTAGGCCCACAATGTCAGGAGCACTTCTCATTTCCAAAGTGTCCTTTGACACCTCAGAAATGCCATATATAAGTCAGTAAAACAATCAAGAGTGCTCTTCCAGCTACTGGCATTGCTGCATCAAGTGTATTTTCTTCTGTCTTCTCTAGTAACTGCCAGGCTGATTTTATCCCATCCGTTTTCCACAACAAGGAAAAACAGGCAGCAAGTTTCCTTTATCTGCATGTAGTTTCGCACAGTGAGAATAGAGAGAAACACATCATCAGATAGGAAAATGTGACTAAACAAAGTTGGCAAAGGAACTCATAAGTGGGTGTAGCAAACAAACCTACTCTTAGCCTTTAAAAATATTTTTGGGCTGATTTCTACATGTCAGTGCCCTTTTAAGGAAGAAAAGTCTCCACAGTAGGAGTGAAGCAGAGTTTAACTTACACTGTGCTCTGGTGCGTCTCTGTGATTCGCCACCCCTCCTGTCTCTCATGCCCCTTCTGCCCTGGAGTAAGTGAACAACACAAACAGATCAAAGACTCTTTAACAAACATCATATTACTTCTCTCGCCTCTCGCAGGCCCAAAGTTCAGGAGAAGGGCTCGTTTGGCCATTCTAAACAGAGCATAAGCAGACATAGCTTTTCATCTGCGGAGCAATGGACAGTGTCACAAAGCACGAGATTGCTGCAGCTTCCATGAGAGCTTCCAATCGCTATGGAAGCCTTCACCCCACCCCGTACATGGGAAGAGTTCTGTAGTCCAGTAACAAACACTAAAGAGACATTCACTCCAGCAACTGAGATCAGTCATCAGTAAAATCACTCTGTGAAGTGTGGTATTGAGTAACCCAGCCCGGAACTCCCTCCCGCAGCACTGACTTGCACTTCTATGCACGTGATAAACAGTACGAGGGGCAGAGCAGCAAGGCACATTTGAGGATTATCATCCCATCTTCGAACGTGGTGAAACATGTTCTGCAGTATTTCAGCAGCCCAAAGGGAAAAAACCTAACATAACCAGGCCCATCACCCCCCAGTGCTCCCTTCCTTTCAGTTTCCCTGCAGGGAAGCTGCACAGACCTACCGGGCCATAGTAGGAATTGTCACCGTGCTCCCCATAGTCATTCCTGTTGAGATAAAGGTTGCAAAGTAATGTCATCTTGGTTTTATATTAACCTCTGTATATTCAAAATGATCAGCAGGACCAATAAAGACAGAAAGACCATATTTTCCTGCCACATGTTGGACTGTGTCCATCCCAGGAGACAGATTTGGCAAACCACTGTCTCCACGAGAAATATGACTCCACTCTACTGTGTCTACAAAGATGAACTTCTCCACATGTTTTTAAAACAGCTGAACCCACTAATTCCTGCAGAATGGGATTTGATGGCTGGACAACAAGATGCATATGATCACTGATCCCATTTGCTCAATCTCTGAAGTTTCTTCAAGCTTCAATGCCTTCACTTCTCCAACACAGTTTTTGGTTGCAGGAATATCTGTGCTAATTCCCATTCCACACTTTAAGCACCTGCTCTGAAAACACAGCTCTAGCCTCACTGCAGATCACAAAAAGGACAATCCCAGTGCCTCATCTGTCTGTACCTTCTCCTCCCTGTGGCAAGATTCACTTCCAACGTACGCCCATCAATGCAGATCGGGGGATCCAGGTTCTGCAGTATCTTTAGCAACCTCAGCGCCTCCTGTAAAAAGAAAAACAATGTCACTTTCCATGAGAAGGAAACAGCACGTTCTCCAAATCCAGACTGCCTGAAAGGAATGTTTCGTGCTCAGCAGGACAAGAAACACAACACTAAATATTAGTCTAAGTGCCAGTGGAGGGTGTTTACTATGCGACAAAAGGGATAAATGCAGTGTGAGGTTCTCTGCTTGTCCTGTGACCACTACCAGCAGCCAGCTGGCGACTGTATTCTCCAAGGACTGCCAGGCAGTGCAGCACCATGGCTGCTGCTGCCCCAAAGTGTTTGGGTGAACACCCTCTGGACCAACATCAAAGAACAGCTATGGAGTCTGGGAGCCACCCAGACACAGAAAATATGAACCCTCCAACATAGGACGGTCTGATAATTGAGATTCTTGCCTTCTACAAACAAAAAGGATTGAATTCAAGTTCTCTGCAAACAAAATACCTAGACAAGAAGTGTTCAAGTTTAGGAGTGTCTACAAAGAAATGTACTGAGGCGAGAAACTCAATCAGTGTCACAGCTTGTGACAACAATCAATCTTTGACTCCTAAAGCCAGAGAACAACAGCTGTACCAGGTAATTCCTATACATGGTCAGACAAACAGAAGAGAGGAGTCACTCCAGCACAGCAGCCTCACAAGTACAGGGATTTCTTGTATTTCGGTGTTTTCTCTACTTCTACAGATTTCAGATGCCAACAGAGGGAGCAGGTGAAAGCAGGAAACTACTTACAGCATGAGATTCCAGCTCGATGAAGCCATAGGTCTGCCCCATCCGCCCAGCCTTGTTCTTCATGATGCGCACGTTGGATGTGGACAGACGCACGTAGGGGGCCAGGAGCCCCACAATCACCTCTGGTGGGGTGAACCGTGTGATTCTCTTCAGCATAATTGCTGAGAGAGGCAATCAGGGAGGTGGCCAGGGAAGAAAAAAAGCAGTGAAAAAAAGAAAATTTAGAACCAAGTTTATTGTGACTAAACCCACTCAAAGTAAGAGCACGGCTTCTTGCAGTTGAGTCTCAAAGCCATTGCTTTTTTCTCTCCACTTTGCAAGATGCACAGAAGTATTGTCTCCAATTGCAAACCTTTCCTTCCCAGAAAACAGAGTAGAAAGTAGCCCCTTCTCAGAGCTCAGCCCAAGGTAACTGCTCACCCACAGGACTTTTGAAGCTGTGCTAAGTTGACTGTACCACACTGAAGCCAGCTCAGCCTGAATTTATTTTCCTAAAGGCAATTTGTCAGCACCTTTGGTGCTGGACAGCCCTCCATTACTTGATGCCATGGATTTGCACAACACAGAAATAGCCTCCAGAGGTTTTAGTGAAATGCTGCCCTTTCTGCAGATGGCCTCATGGAGTGCAGGCAAGAGCAATCCAAAACTGGTCTTTGTGTCACTCACTTCTGCTTCCTCCACCATCTGGCGGCGTGGCTTCCTCTGTTTCCCTCTGAGAGGGTGGCTCCTGGTGCCGGTCCATGTCCCTTCTCTTCTCCTGTGAGGGCCGACGCTCTCTCCCTTCATCTCTCTTCCTTGGCTCCTGTTCCTGAGGCTGACATTCCTGCAGTGGGGCAGGAACTGAGGGCTGGAGAGGCTGCTTTGGAGATCCTGGTTGACCTGACAATTCTTGCTCAGGTGTTTCAAGCTTTGTCTCTGCTATTAGAGAGGAGAAATGGACTGGTTTCAGTTTCAGCACCCTTGCAGCAGTGCTCCTTATAAAAGGCCAACCTGTTCTGCCTGTTGCATATCCACTGTCTTAACACTTGGCAAACATAAGATTTGTTCAGGTACTGTCATCCTTCCACTGCCTTGTTTTGTGTTGAGCTCCTTTACATGACTTTTCTAGTCAGAGACGAGGCTTTTAGGCTTTCTTTTACGATTGGATCTTGCCTGAACAAACAAGAATCAGGGATGGACTTAAACACATTCATCCCATGTCCAGGACCACCTATATGGCAGTGATATCCCTACTATCCACAATGATCATCCACAGCCATGCAATATCAACTAGTAACTGTCACCCTGTCTCTATGCTAGAGGATAACTGGGTTCAGACCCCCCAGCCACATGAAACACATCCATAATACAGTCACAGATTTTCTCAGGTGCCTACTGACCACGGCTGAGACAAACAACGTGGGAACAACCCTGCCTCCCCAGTCTAGCTATGCCATTCAAACAATATAAACCCCAACAGATTTCTGTGCTTTAAGACCTCTGAATGGCCTGGTTTCACTGCAAAAAGAGATCCCTTAGAGCTTCTAACACTGCTGGAAAGGGAAACCAAATCTGTGAGGCTGCAAAGGCAGATACCACCAGCCCTGCACCTGCTGCTGAAACCTCTTCCCACAAAGAGAAGGAAATGAAGGTGCAAGACGTGACACAGTGAAGCTTCCCTCTTTAGTGTCCCTGAGAGCAAGTCCCTGTTCTCATTCTGTTTGGGCAGTGGGCGGCATGGCAGAACACACGATGATTTTGCACACAACTGTTGGGAAAGCTGCACAGTGCCTTGCTTGGCTGCCAGCACAGCTCACCTTGGACAGGCTTGTACTCATTTGTCTGCAGTTTGTAGCATGCAGAGTTTTGGCTGCAGAACCTCATGTAAAACTTGTACATGAAACCAGTTTGCACCTGCAGTTGTGAAAACTGCCTGTGCAAATCACACAGACATGAGCAAAGCCCCAGAGATGGGGAGGGCAAGTCTCTTACTGAATTCTTGCTCAGTCGACATGTCCTCTCCCTCAGCACCACCTCTGGACTCTGGGCCTGCTCTGCTCCCTGTAATAGAGGCACATTAAAGTCCATTTCACACCCATCAGTCACAAAGAATGCCAGAACTAAAACAGAGTTGCAGTAACCATTGTAAATGCCTAGAGAGTTGCTTTGTTTCACCCAGCCATAGAGAGGTTGCCTTATTGCACCCTTTCCTAAAAAAAGCAGGTCAGTAGGAAGCATTCACCACAATCTGTCTTCACAGCAGCTTAAAGGCTCTGTTTAATTTGCTCCTGGGCAGTTTCATTACAACCCACAGCTGCATTGGGCTAGCTGTGTGAATTCTGCCTTCACAGCACTGATGGAGGAGCCACGGAGCATGGAAAGCACAACCACAGGGACAGTGCTTTAGTAAATGGAGATTTGTGCATCAGCAGTTGATGTATTGCCTTTCTGCCTGGGGTAGCAGGGCAATACATAGAAATGTGCTCAAAGATACAGAGCCAAGGCTTACACAGTGGCTGGAATGCACAGGCAGTGCCAGAGGAGTGTGGAGGACTCACTCATGGCACTGCAGCCCCTGGTGCTGCACCCAGGGATGGTGAAGGTGGGCACAGACATCACCCCAAAGAAATCAGTTCCTCAAGGAAAGCGTATTTTGGCTCTTGTGCCCTCCCACCCCAAAAAGCAGAGGTGCTAGAAGGGTGAGGAGAGGCTCTTAGAGAACTCCTCTCATGCATTTTCCACAGTCAGCAAGGCGAGTTCAGCAATTCCAATCCTGGATTCACTTCTAATCTCCTCTCCCAAGAACAAGTGATAGGACAAATAGAAATAGTCTCAAATTGTCCTGGAGGAGGTTTAGATTAGACATTAGGGGAAATTTATTCACCAAAAGGGTGGTCAGGCTGCCCTGGGAAGTGGTAGAATCACCATCTCTGGAAGTGTTCAAAGTGTTCTGGTTTCTGGGAAACCAGAAGAGAAACTTACTTGTCAGGGTAGATGAAACTTTTAACCAACCAAGCTCAAGGGACCAGATATACTCACCATCTCTTGGGAGCTTGCAATAGGAACAGGAAGATCTGTAGCCCACAGTACACACCTTACACTGCAATGGAAGATGGACAGCATGAGGAAGTCATGTTTTGAAGGCAGTGGGTACAACCTGCTCCAGAATTCCAGACTCTGCTGCATGCAAAGGAGCAGCCATGAAAAAGTTACAGTGATGGGGAATGGCAGGAGGGACCTTTGCTGGGCTTGCCTTGGGAACAGGGCTTTCACACAACTTCTGAGCATAGATTTATTCATTGAGATGGGAATCTGGATCAAAAGCTCCCTGCTAGGCACAATGTTGATTCAAAGGGTCCAAAGTTACCTTGGCATTCTCTAACTAGAACTCATCCCTCAAGCAGAGATGAAGTCCTATCTGAGCTGAACTGTAAATACTGCTGTAATCAGGAGAGTTAATGATGACGTGTCTGCTAACCAAGAGGCAGAGCTAGATGTATAGGCTTGGATGGTTATCCCACCTAGAGCCACTATGGGGATCTTCACAGCTCTCTCCAAGCACAGCACTCCTGACTTCTCCCTCGAGCTCTTTGCAAATGCATTGCTTTTGTTTCATGGCAATTTCTTCCTACAACTGTAGCCTTGTGGATACTCCAGCCTGCTGCAGCCCAAATTTCCTGTATTGGGAGAACTTTGGGGAGGGCACAGGAACAAACTGACCCTCAGGCAACTGTGCCTTCCCAGAAATGGGCCAGTTCCAGCATGCACTAGACTTGGATCATGCTGCCTAGACTTGGATCCATTTCCATGCTTTCTTCCCTGCTGCACTAACTACAGTCACAGCCAGACCACAGGTTCCTGTGTGAGGCAGAGGGATGGTTACACACATGAACCAGAGAGAAGCCTGTTCCATTCCGGTTGGCGGAATCACTGTCTCATTGTGGTTTTTAAGGAGAAAGGATTCACATGCTATTTTCCCCACATGTTGAAAAGGAACCACTGCACAGGGACAAGGCTGCTCTGTGCATAAAAATCTGTCTACCTGCACCAGAGCAACTTGCATTAAAGGTTGGACCAAAAACAAGGCAGGCAAAAGCACTGTTTAGAAGAGGTAAGAGCTTCAGGGCAGGTATCAATTACTCTGAGGGATTTTGGCCACTGAGGAAATATCTGAGGCTCCTCTGAGCTGCCACTGCCACGAGTGCCAGCAGGGGAAGCACAACACAGCTCTGAGCACATACTTACACGTTTGCAGCGCCAGAACTCTGGGCATGGAGTGTATTCAAGGGTCACTTCTTTGCCACCAATCGTAAGAGTTCCCTGTTGAGACAAGGGGGTAAATGACGAACGTGCCCAGCACACGCAGGTTACTCAGAGGCAAAGAAAGGGGTGAAAGCTCTGGTTCCTAAAGGTTTTAAGGCTTTGCAAGTGAAACAGGGTGAAAGGGGGAGAAGATCTCCCAGTTCAGTTAGCTGGAGCTTTGCCATGGAAGTGGGAGGGAAACAGCCGGTGCCTTGCTCTAGCATGGGGCTACAAGGCTGTGTTAGTCAGCTCCAGAGGAACCAGGCAGGAGAGGAATCAGGCCTTGCCACCTCCCAGGAAGAGTAGAGACAAGTAACTGGAGTGGGAAACTGCTTTAACTTGCTTTAGTCCAGGTGCTGGCAAGGGGCAGCTGGACAGACTCCCTCACGCCAGCCACCACCAGGCTGGCCTCAAGGCAGCTACTCAAGGAGGAATGCGTGGACAAATCCTCTCAGGTGAGAGAATTTTCATACTTGGGTTAGTCTTCGTGCCATTCCCAAAACCACGGCTTTTCTTCAGAGAAACACACCAGCAATCTGCCACTGGCCTTGTAGCGAGCAGAGGCACTGCTCTGCAGCCAGCCATTCCTTGCTGAGGCTGGCCTCGAGTGCCTGAGCAGCAGCACCTGAGGGCTCCACTGCCCACAGAAACACTGCTTCCAGATCCACAAGTGATGCTTTGGAGAGGTGCCAACACTCCCACAAGCTTTGCTGAAATGCAGATAAAATGGGTTGTTGCTACGAGTCCCCTGTCTCCTGCCTGGAGCAGTGATGATTCCTGGTGGCTCCCATCTGCCGTGGACAACAGGCCATGCCTGGGCACGCAGGGTGCAGGCAGCCAAGTCACAGATGCACACAGCCATCTCCTGAGACATCTTTTGTCACTGGAGGCACTGCCAGACCATGTAGCCTGGATTGCCCAATACCACAGTATGAGATTTGGTACCAGTAAAGAGACCCAGACCCAGGTCTCCCAAGTCCCAGGAGAGCAGCTGCCTGATAGCACAGACAGATGTCAGGGAGCTGTAAATGGTCCCAGTCTATTTTGGGGACCTCTGCTGAGTCAGAAGCTTCCCAGGTACTCTGACCCAGTAGCCTTACCTTGCAAAAAACCCCCAGTGCAAGCCATGAACATGAGAAAACAAGTTCCCAGAGGGATTATTCAGAAGTCATGATACACCCATGCATAAACTGCTCTGCGGAACGTGAGGGAGATGCCAGGGAATATGCAAAGTGGGAGTGAAGAGTTCATAGGAGGGAATCACTGAGTGGCAGTACAACAATCCTTTAACTCCTACGAAAGAACACTGCAGGGTTCCACCACCTCTCCTCTTCACATCCTGCCTTTTATGGACCAAAGCCATCCTTTCCTACCAGGCCTATGTTGAACACTTTCAGAGGTTCCTTTCTGCCACCCAGCTGCTCAAGCACTGCTTTCCAGCATGGATTTGCCTTTGCCTGACAGAAAGCCAAGCCATTCCTGGACCTTGCTGAAGGCTGGTGTGTGCACCCAGAGCACACTGCTGCACCTTTGGAGAATTAGGGTCTATTTACAGCAGAGAGTATTGCTTCACTTTTCAGCAAGAGGGTTTGCATTTTCTTTAAGGCATGTGAGGAAACACAAGGAAATCAAGGCTGTCCCACTGTGAATGTTGGCCCCTCTGAGACAGACACGCTCCCTCTCCCAAGAAGGGCACCCACCACATCCCAGAACACACTCAAGAGATGGGCAGTGCCAGGAGCAGGCTAGAAATGCCGATGGGTGCCTCAGGACACACTGAGCAGAGGCAGGAGGAGAAGGCAGGGTGCACATCCTCGTGAGCCCAAGAAGTCCTCAGGAACAGCAGCCCCTCAGCAGGCAGCTGCAGCCCTGCCTGCAAGCTCAGGAAACAAAAAACTCCATTAGAGAACATCTCCTCTGGCAGGGCAATCCGTCACAGAACTTCATCCTTCCACCAGCCATTGAGGACAAACCTTGCCAGAAAGCCTTAAGATTATTTTTGGGTTTATGGAAAATGGTATTTAAGAGCATGTTGTGCTGGTGGTGCTGGTCCCTTCCGCAAATTCCATTTTCAGAGGCTGCAGAAAGTGTCACTTGCATAATTACTCTCTGATTTCCCTAACACCCTGCTGATTGCCTGCTCACTTTTTCAGCAAGCTCTCTCTTACTGATTTCTTCTTGATAAAGTAATTTTCAAGGTTGCAATCATCATTTAACTCTCCAAAATGAGTTCTTGCTTGGGACACACATTGTCAGGATTTAGTAGCTTTGAATTCCTCATTCTCCCATTTTGTTACTAGATTCCATCGCAAATATTTTCAGAACCTTTATTTCCTCTAGTGCCTGTCTCTGCTTATTCTTCATCATCTAGATCTTCCTTTACTGAGCAAAAATTTTGGGGTAATACACTAAATTTCAGTCCAATTGAGAAGATTTCAGTTGATCAGATCTTGGTGAAGTCACAAAGATTTTCTGAAAATTTCAGGGAACGGTGCTGGGAGAGGTAAAATGGGTAAACTTAAAGGGTGCCACAAATTGTGTCTGGCACCATATCTCTTCCACATTCAGGCATTTTATCCTGAGTTTTTAATCAACCTGCACTACGTCTGTTAATTCCTCTGTATTTTTAATACCCTGTATTTTGGAGCAGCTTGGCTTTTTCTAAGTCAGAGTGAAACAGTAATGTCTCTCTGGTCTTCCCAGTCAGGAACCTCCCCCTCATAACTAGCAGTAAACACAGAGTTGACTCACCACTGAAGGGTTTAAAAGGCAGCACAGCTTTGCAGTACTAGGACAGCAAGCACTCAGCCATGGAAATGCCCAGATTTCCGATGGCATGAACAGATTCTACTGTTTTCTGAATCGCCAATTTCATCAAAACAGAGCATCAGGACTTTACTGCTGGGAGCAATGATTTGTGCTACTGTTTGATACCTTTCAAACACAGTTATACATGGATTCTTTGCTTAGAAGTCATTGGAGATGCAACACTGAATTCTAATCTAAGTGATACAATTCGGTCCCAGCCATTTCAGCTACTAAAAAATCTGCCCTGTGGCCAAGTATGTAAATACTCCTGTCAGCAGACTGATCCATGGAGCAACCCTATCATGAGATGGTCCTAGAGAGCTGTGCCAGGAAACCATAAAGCCTGTTTGCACAGAGCACACACAGCACAGCCACATCTCAAAGCTCTTCACTGAGCAGGCACAAACCCCGCAGGAACAGTTTGCTTTTACAGAGGGAAAGAAAAAAGAGAAAATCCCTTAGCCATGATATCCACAGGTGATGCAATTCTCCAGAAAGCACTCTGGAGACTGTGTCAGCAGGGCACAGGGCTTCAGCAACAGAGCTAGTTTTACTAAAGCAGATTCTAAGCCTTTTGTCCCCAAAAGAAGCATTAAAGAATACCAGGAAGGTAGGCCTACCTGTAAGCAAGGAGCCAGACCACACCCTAAGGCATGTCACGCCCACTTATCAGGTTGGGTTTAGCTCACCTCTAGTTTACCCTGTTTGCAACAGCACTGCTCTGCACAGAGCCCAGCCTGGCTCTGCAGGTACATGAGCACTGAGCACTCTGATCCTGCCTCCCACGGAACCTATGGAGCTCCTGCCAGGGCCAGGAGACAGCCTGCTGCAGGTTAGGCTCTGCACAAGCCATCGCTTCAGCTGCTTGTCTGTCAATTAGCATTTACAGTTGGCACGCTGAGATTTTTCATGGTTGTTGACAGCCTTTTAATGATGATGACTGGGGGTTGAGGAGGGGGAGAACTTGCCAAAAAAGTATCTCTTTGCTCTCAAGACTGAGATGACAGAATACAAATCATCAGGGTCAAAGCTTTTGCTAACTGTTTCTCTGAAAAAAAATTAGAGCATCCGAGAGTGACCTAGAAAATTGAAAATGTGGAGAGAGCTCTCAGAACACAGCCACTCCCTCAAATCAAACCAGGCTTCTAATTTAATTGAACCCGTACAAACACTAAAACCTTCAGCAAAATCTCACTTTGGAGCCTCCAAGCAATGAGCTGACAGCTCTCCAAGTATTTCACCCCACAGGTCATGCTTCGGCAGCTACAGCAGGGACAGTGAAACCGCACGGAGATGTGGCTGCAGCAACCAACACCACTGTGGATTGCTGTGGAAGAATGTGCTTCAGCTCCTTCCAGAGGAGTGGCAACAGCCATCCATCCAGGATGCCACCATTCCTGGTCACAGGGAAGACCACAAGTGCCTGACTTAGTGGAGCAGCAATTTTCAGTCTCACCTTTACAGATGACGCACCTGGGGCGGCACACAGCAGTTCTGGAACAGAACCAAGGCTCAGCTACCAAGCACCCAAACCCACAAGGATTAATAAGCCAAACTTTTCTTCTTGGCTACAACCCCAAGGCAGTGCAGGAGGTGCCTCCACCACAAGTGAGCCATCTTCAGACCTCCTTCAGCAGCTGGCTCATGCACAAACCAAACACCACTTCAGCTAATTATTTCCTCATATTGTTCATGGTCTGATTAAAAGGAAAATATCTGTACCATGAACTGAAAGGGTCTCACTGAGTAATAACCAAGTTGGAATGTGTGGTTCAACATGATAAAAATGAACTGCAAATACCATTTGAAAACAGATAAAAAGCTGCAAACAGAGATTATGACAAAAAAAAACGCTTATGGGCAGCACAGCAAAGCAGTCACATTAAAATACCAAAACTAACCTTGTTTACATGATGTTAATTCAGCCCTCTTATGCATATTTACTATAATTAGGATGGTTAATAAAAAATCAGTACACATCCATCATTTAAAAATTATTTAAAATGATTAATGACAAGTGTTTATTGCCTTGGGAATGCTCAGACACTACCCCAGGAGGCAGTCTGGGAATGCAGTGGGTATCTCTGGTCCCAGCAGCACTTTCCAGAATAAAAAGCTCTTACCATCCTCAGGGTATATTCCAGCCCTGGCCTCCAAATGCACTGGATGGCACAGCACAGGAGACAAGGGGCTGACAGCAGAAGCCAGGTTATCTAACTGGAACTGCAAATCAGAATGCTTTCAGGTTCTGCTCCTATTTGAGTATGGATTAGAAATGCAGATTTAACAACCCCCAACCATCACACAATGCAAGTTATGTAATGGCATCCTATTCCACTGGCATGCACCATGCAGAGGCTGGCTGGGAGCTGGCAGAGAGAACACAAGGTTCTCTCCCTTACAGGCTTCACCTTCAAACTAAGCAGGCAGGTGGAGTCAAACACCAAAGGTCTCCCTAACTATCCCCAGCTGCTTTGGAATTGAGGCAGCACCTTCCTGGGACAAAGCAGAGGGCAAACACCTGGGAGGATAAGAGAACAGCTGGATATATTTCAGAACAAGATCATCTCAGCCACAGAAACTGGCTTCTCATCCTCTGTTTTCCATATGCTGAGGGTTTTATCTCCGAACTCATCAGCAGCTGCTGTACAAGGGATTCAACTGTACAGAGCAACAAGTGATACATCTGCTTACCTCTGACAAAAAGCAGATGAGAAAAGCTGTGAACCCACAAATCACAATCCATCTGTAATTAAACAGTTAGAAAATGGAGCGTGACATGGAGCTGAAGAAACAAGAGCAATCTGGCATTTCCTACAGCAAGAGTAACTACAAGCAAATTCCGCTTGAGGTGGGATTTTCCCCAAGGCTCTCAGCCTCTTTCTCGAGCTCTCAAACCAGTTGCAGTTCAGGGATTTCTTTTTATTGGCCTGACCTAGCAGTGCATCCAGCACTCTACTGCTGAGTGGCTCACAGCCAAGGCTGAAGATTCAAGATATACAGGAGAAAAGCATGGTTTAAAAAGTGGTGGATCCCTGAGGAATTGTTACATCACCAAATGGATCCAAACCACTTTGCTGTGTACTATTATTACAGATTTCCATCAAGACTAACACTGAGATGACAACTGACAACATAAACACTGTGTTAGTGGTCACCCAAAGAGCAGGATATTTGGCTCTTGGGCATCAGAGATACTACAGAGCTGAAGAGCACGTGGCATCACCTTGAAGCATTTAGCAGTAAGGCATTTATTTCAGCAGTGATCCAAGGCTAACCAGCATGGCATGTTCAGGGCTCCTGGGCTTCAAGGTCAGAGGAGGCCTGAGACTGAGAGACCAAAGCTGTCACCATCCATCCTGAGCTGACAGAACACTGCTTCAGGCACACCACTGATGGGCATGCTAAACAAAACTGGCACTAACACAGAACTGAGGCATTAGGAGGATAACTGAGAGAGTCCTAAAGACTCAGTAGCTAAATGTAACAGATTAAGATGCTATATAAGGATTATTTTATCCCAGATAGCTCCCAGTACCCCTTTTTCAAACTCCTTTTATTCACAACCCGTTACCCACTAGCACTGGGACCATCCACTGTGCCACACAAGCTTCTGTATCTGCTTACTCCCTCAGGCCTCCCTGCCTACCTGGTTATCCAGGCCATTTGTCCTTTAGCAGAAGGTGCCAGTCTACATCCTTTAAGTACCTTATTTCCACAGACACCCCAGCTAGCCTGCTGAGACACCTCCAGTTTTCTTCCTACGACTTCTAAATTCCCTGGATACCAGCCATACTCTTTTTAAGCAAGTCCCAGTATCTTTCTACAGCTCACCTCCCCCCACTGATATCCTTTTCGCAAATACACACAGAAATTGCTTTTCAGACTATGCCAGCTCTCTATATTTTAATGCCTGAATTTTGAACTCACAATTCAGTTCCAAGTTAGGACTCTCAAAGTGCTTATCTTTTAAACACAGCATTTGCTTCGCTTGTCAGCACTCTCAGCCCTGCACTGAGAGCACCAAAACAGTGGGCACAGGCAAGCTCCCAATTCCAGCTCCAGGAAGAATAACAGCAATGCACTGCAGCTGGGGAAAACACACAATGTGCTCAGGACCTCACATGCTCAGGGGCCAGCTGCACTCAGGGGCCAGAATAGCTTCTGCATTTCACCCTTTAAGCAGATTTCAACACATCTCAAAGTTTTCTTTGATCCAGTGAAGCCAAGTGGACTTTCACCTGCCACTCACGGCCCTAATGCATCCCTGCCTGGCTAATGCTGACCTCCAGCTTCCCTCACTCCTCTAAAGAGGGCACCTTTGCAGATCAGCTTATAGGATCACTGGGAAAAAAGTGAAAATTTTAAAATGAAAGTGTTTCCTTTACAGCATGAAGGAGTCAGAAGAAGATTTTTAGAGTGCAGACAGTGAGGATCTGGGGACAACAGCTCAAAGAGGGACAAGTTCTGTGTTCTGGTGTTACTGGCTGTGCTTCCACTCCACAGCCAAAGAGAAGCATGGAGCATTGAGGCCATAAAATGGGGGAGGTGGAGGAGGCCATGCATTTGAGTTTCTTTAACAGCTGGACTTGATCTTAGAGGTTTTTTCCAACCTAAATGATTCTAAGTCAAACACTCGCTTTCATCCTCAGAAAAATATCAATCAGGTTGAATCCTCTATTTGAAAAATATACTTAAAGTATCAAAACTTAAGACTATTTAAATATTTAGTATATAGAGTATCATTATTAAAAGATAGCTCTAGGGAAGGGTCCACATGGCTCTGCCTCATCAATATTTCTTGACTTATCACAGGCTATTGCATGGACAATGTTTGAACAGCAGCTGCTTCACAGACTCCTTTCTCTCCCAACACAAGGGACTTCCCTTCTCTCTCCAAAATGCTGCTCTGCTGCCTGGACATATTTCTCACTATTTTTTCTTTTTTTTTTCAAGGCCACCTTTTTCCTCAAAGGTCATCTCATCCCATCTCACTGTTAAACAATATAAACCTTAAGCACATTAGCACAATGCACAAATCCAGTCCAGGACCTTCCTGTGCACCTCCCTCAGGGATATTTTACAATTAGCAACAGCCATAAGGAAGCTGGGAAACAATGAGGAAACACCCATCACCTTATTCATAGGTTTGAAGCACAAATATTGAAACCCTAAAGAGCAATCCCAATGCAAAATCACATTGGAAAAGAAGTCAGCCTGGAAAGCTCTGCCTTAAAGGGGTAAATTTATTGCAAGACAATTCAAGCTATTTAATTAAGCATTTAAAGACCACGTACACACAAACACATGTTCTTTCACTGGAGCATGTATCTGTGGGATTTCACAACAACTCCAACACCTGCATAGTGAACAGAACTCAGGGTGTTGAGTGCAGCAGCAAACGTTTGCTAAGAACACACCATGGGGAAGGGAGTGGTCCGGAGGCTCCTCCAGACACGCCTCCAAATCCATTCTCAGGCACTCGGAGCCTTCTCTACAGCCAGTGCTCAGGCAAGCTCCCTGCAGGACAGTCTCTCTGCTGAAAGGAAACCCTGGGAACACAAAGCATCTCTGAAGAAAAAAGGGTTTTGTCCTTAGAGACATCATTTCTCAACATTCCTAAATTCCCAGTTAATGACAAAAGTGGGTGTCTGATGCTGCCTCCCACAGGATAAGAGCCCTGCCATTTGCCACCAGCAGTGCAACACTTACCTGTGTCATCCCAACTGATGACTCCCAGCACATCATTGTGACCTTGAGGTGGCCTGTCCAAAAGCTACACCCAGCTCCCTAATGGCTCCACCTGGTCAGAACCTCAAGGCAGCCAGCCCACCTTCAGGCTGGCAACTGTACAGATTTCTGCATCTCAGCAGATGCTGCCTCTTGAGAGCTCTTCTTAGAAATTGATTTGGAAAGCAGCTGCTTTAACCTCTTGGGTCAGTATTTGCCAAGAAACCTGACACAACATGGGAACAGCTATCCAAGCCCTTTGGAGGGAAATTATTTTCCCCTGCCAGTCTGACTTCCGTGCAACATAACACTGGAGGCTGTCACAGCTCCCTGTGGGACCCAGCACCTCCTCCTTTACAGGGTGCTGAAGTTTAAAGGCTCATTCAGGCAACTGCACAATGTCCAGAGGTAAATTCAGATCTTTTCTTCCTGGTCAGTTCCCAGAAGTGCTGAAGAAAGGAATTTAGTGCCTTGTCGGGGTGCAGAAGGAATGACTGTCCAGGCTCAGAGGCTCTTGTGACCTCAGCTCCTTGGGACAGCAGAGTCAGAGAGCGGAGTGTGCAGGACAGTAGCTCCTCCAATAACTCTGCCACCAAGGAAGGTAAAGAACACAGTTCCCTGTTGTGTCAGAAGTGCCTCAGCAGGGCTGAATTCCTAAGGGATTGGACAGGGGAAGCAGCACGAACAGACATCTCTTTAAACTGTCAGATAAGCTGCACAGTAGTGGGTGGCTAAGATATTGTCATTTGGACACCCTGTGGGACTTTAATACCTGTGGATTTAATACCTGGCGGCTGAGGACAGAGAGTGGCCTGTGCAGACCAAGGGCAGACAGGCACAGGGAGCCTGCAGCTCCCTGTGTGCTGCTCACCCTCTGCAGCAGGCACTGGAGCACCAGAGAGAGGATGCTTTCAGCTGCTCCTCATAGAACCAGATGGATCAGTCAATTGCCTGTCATTAGGAGGTGTCTGTGAAACTTTCTGGAATTCACTACATTTAGTGATGGGCCCAGTACACACTGGAAGGAAGAAAAAGAGATGAGCTGAGTTAATGGAATGGACAGAGAAGGCAGCAGTGGCAGTGGATACACCAGTTCCACATGAACCAGGCACAGAACAGCTTGTCGGGGAAGAAAAAAATCCACACCCCCTCAGCACTCCAGTGATAACACGGGTTGGGAAGAATCAATCAGGCTTTCAAAAACTTTGGGCTATAAACAGTAAAATACCTTAGTCATCATATCATTAATGTACAGCTTTGCACTGTGAGAAAGCTTCTTAGTGAGACTTCTCAACCTGGTATTAAGTGTATGAAAATACAGCTTGGGATTCTTAAGACTTAAAATTACTTTCTCTGTTAACTCTGCTCCTGAGATCCTTGATGGAAAAGCACATCAAATGTTTGCTTGGGCTTTAAATGCCATCCTGGCTCAAATCTGGTTCACGAAGCCCATCTGAATATTGCTAATTTCCTGGTTAGACATGGACTGTACATCACAAAAAACTAAGATTTCCCCTGTTGTCTATGAAAACGGGAGAAAATTACTTTTACTGTCTTGTTCTAAAGACAGTTTCAGAGTTTTAAATACTTAAATCTTATGTTTACCGCTTTATAGCTTTGACCCTCATTAAAAATTTAATTCCTTACATGACAGGCTTGATTTTGGACCCCTGTCCTTCAGAAGCTGTTTGTTCATCCTGTGGAAGGCATAACTAACTGAACTTCTAGATGGCCTGAAGCGATGGAGATTCAGGAGGACACTTGGATGCAACATCTGGTAGCTGTCAACACATACACACAGTGCAACCAGCACCACAAAATAAACCTTCAGGCAGAATGCTCCTTCACATCTGACAGCTTTTGTTCTGCAGAAGCCAGGAAGAACTTTCCACCTCCCTCCTGTGTCTCCTTGTATAAAATAGCTCCAAGATCTTCCCACACAACCCTCTTCTGGAAGCGACTGCAGCCAGAATTCAGTAAGTTGGTCACACAGTGGTACTGAGGATCTGTCAGTGGCTGTCCCATTCACAGGTTCCCTGATATGATGGAAGAAGAAATTCTCCCCCTTATGTGAGAGGCTTGGGGAATTTGGTGCCTTTCCTCAGCAGTGCTGTGATTTGCCTGGCAGCACTCTCGGTGCTCTTCCACCTCGTGTGTTTCCTGGCCCTGCACAGATGCAGAATGACAGCAAAGCTCCTGATCTCTGATCCTGTGGCACATAGTGTTTCTTGTGCTCTCCATAGGTATTAAAGCTTTAATAAGAGTCTAGAAAGTGCCCTGCAGCTTGCAGGGGAATGGGGCGGATAATAACTCCGTGTCCTCCTCTGTTAAATACCTATTTCCTTGTTGCCTGTGATTGATGGATAATGACACAATAGCCCACTTAGGCGTGCCGCCCCCATTTTCCACTGTAATAATTTCATTTCTAGACAAGAACATTAACAGCCCAGTTGCAGTCAAATGGAAACAGAAATTCACAAATAAAAGTTGCTGACTGCCAAAGCTTTGATCTCGCATCTTCAAACTTGAATCTGAATTTAATATTTTACTTGTGTGAATCTCGCAACCTGAGCAGAAAACAGCAAAATGCAATGTGCTACTTTTGAATGAACCCAAATTCCAGGTAGCCAAACTTCTGTTATTTAAATTGAATACAAACTCAGCTGGGAAGAAAACAGATTAAAATCCACATCTGAAGGGAATTCCAGCTCTATCTCTCTCACTATCAAAACCACAGATATACAAAAAACATACATAATTTCTACAGAAGGGTAGGCAGACCATCTCTTTGAAGAGAAGGAAACAGTGCTTCTACCTTCTTCCTTAACCCCAGGGAGTGTGCAGTTTGACGTTTTTTTCCACTTTTAGAGTCAACCTTTTACCTTCCTGTTCCAGCAATCCAACACCAACAGTGCATCAAGTAATGGAAAAGCAATCTCTGCTAAGATAGCACAAAAGCATGAACGAACAGTTCTGAGGCTGAAGCTCGCAACAACCCATCAAGCGAAAATTGCAACATTTTGGTGTGCTCCCACTTATCAAAACAGTCCAGATGGAGTCCTAGCGTTATAATCTGGCTCATATGCTTGTAAAACATATCTGGTGTTCCCCTCGACATTGCAGGAATTAGGCTGAGGACTTGTTGGACTCAGCCCAACAATTTATGTCACCTCATTCTCAGTGACATGTCTTGTGCAAACCATTATGGCAAAACCGTGATAGAAAATGGTCTCACTCTGGAAATGAAAGTTGTAGTGCATTCACTGAGGTGTCTTGTGTAAACTGAACCTGTCCAGACATTTCCCTCTCACTGCCTGCTCATCTCCCTTAAGACACTTCAGTTGTATCATCAGCACCGTCCACTTCTAAGAGTTCAGAGGGAATTTCTGAGAGTGCAGCCACAGTTTGGTTAGTCACCAGCTTACTTAGAGGATGACTTCAAAAGCATCAAAGTAAATTAGTGGCATGAGTTCTACTACTTTCATATAGGAGCTTGATCAAGGGATTTTACATCCTAATCCAAAATCCTCTTCTGACCACATACACAATCTATCAATTGCAGCACCACACGATCTGTCCTACATCTGATTTACCACATTCCTTTGAAAGGGTTTGAGGCTACGAGATACATACTTTCAAAATGGTTACACGGGAATATATTTAGAGTTTTTACAAATCTTCACAGAAAATCAACTAAAGATGAATGCAAACACAACAAAAAACATACACTCTGTGAGAAGGAGCAGCCAGGAGTAAACCATTGCTTTTTGTTTTAAGGTGAAACTGCACCTATGTGTAGCATATATGACTAAGATTTCCCCACTGGCGCACAATTATTCCATTAACACATTAGGAGGAGAGGACCTGACAGCTACAGAGACAGGGTGCCATCTGTATCCTGCCCATGCATCCAAAGATTACTTCAAATCTTTCCTAGCTCAAGGCAAGATCTCACCTAGAAACGAATTCAAAGGATGAGTGTTGTAGATGCCTCATCGCTCAGGAAAATGCTTTGAATGTTGAAAATGACCAAACCAAAGCTATTTCTTAGGGAGTGCTCTGCCAATGAGTGCTCTACAACACAACTTCAGCCCTGTGGAAAGGGCAGAAGCAGATTTACCCATGGTACACACTGCACTTTGCATGCACCAGCAAAAGTTTTCAAGTACTGCCATTTTTACAATATTGGTGCCAGACATAACCAAAGGTTTGGCTATCCCATTGTGGTTCCTCACTTTGAGCCACCAGTGCAGGAAATATGCAACCTTTTCCTGCCCAGCAGCTGTGAGTGATGGAGCACAAGTGATAAATCACATCACATGGCCAATCAACAAGAGGGGACTGGACATCTATCTTGTCAATCACTCACAGATCAAGTAATTTCAGGAAATTTCAGGAAATCACAATTATTCCCTCCAGCTCCTGGCACCGTAAACAGAACACCTAATCCAACAGAGAACAACCTGATTAAGAAGGCATTTATAATCTATAGGGAAAGAATGGTTATTTCAGAGTTACATCATCACACAGATTTGTTAATGTCAATGGGCAAAGAATTCCAACAAACTCATCCCCAGAACAGAAATGCAGGGGCCAGAGGGAGAGCAGTTTAATTTCAGAGAAGGGTAGAGAGTGATGCTTTATGTGAAACAACCTATTTATACAGCAGCCCAAGCCAACCTCAGCACATAGAATAGATAATTCTGTAATATACAGCAATATTTGAGTCCTGAGATAACCCTGCTGCTGGGCCACACACCCCCAGCAGCAAGCAGAGATACTGAGGAAGTCCCACTTAAGCATGTGCTGCATGCTCCAGCCAGCTCACCCAGAAGCTGTCCTCTGGGACAATCCCACTGCAGAGCAGCAGCTCAGCTGCAACAAACACATACAGTCCCCACCACATGGGTAAGGCAAGGCTGAAGGAAAAAGGAGGACAGGATTTTGGAATACGAGCAGGGAGGTGGAGTGACATAGCAAGCTGGGAATCACGCAAGTAGAGCAAGAAGATGCAGCTTCACAACTCTTCTAGTGAAAAGTGAACTTATTTTAAAACACATTGGGTAGCATGGTTTGCTTCTTGAGGCAAGGCAGGACAGAGCTGCCAAGAAGGAGGTTGTAGTTTTTTTATCTGGGTAGGGCTGGAGAAAACACATTGATGGGAAGCTGCTATTGGCTGAAAGGAAGAGTGTGTGAAGTCTCTGGCAGAAGATCTCTTACAACCTTCTGTGCCAAAGGAAGAGGGACTAAGAGGATTCACACGGCTTGGAGAGCTGAGATGACAGAAGACGTTGAGAAGACAGAAGAGAAAAAGGTCCAGAGAAATATTTTTGGTACTTTTTGGCAGTTACATTTTACAACAAAAGCCACCCTTCTCTGCACATGGAAGGTCCCTGCAGCACGCAGAGATTAAGCCAGTCCTTCCAAACAGGCAGTGCATTTATCACAGTTTCACTGCAGGATACACACATGTACACCCACACACCCAGCCCTGTCACAGGTCACTGCAGGCAGATCCAACTGCTTATTCACAGGCAAGTGTCTGCCCAGCTCTAGGAGCTTCCCACTGCAGGCTTCCATACTGATCTCAAAAGCTTACAACTCCAGTTAAAAGCTGGTACGATGCAGTGATTAGTGAGACACAACAGAGAATGAAAAATTATTGACTCAACATGTCAAGCCTCTGTGATGTAAGAGCAGAGTGAGCTCGTGACAAGGTCACACACTGAATCAGACACAAAAAACCCAAATCAGCTCTGCTGCCTGGAAATCCACTCACCCACTAGCCTGTGGAGAGAACTTTCCATAGGTCAGGTGGCTCATACAAATTCCTCCACAATGTGCATGCTTCCCAAACCATTAGGATGTTTACAGAAGAAACTGCCTAGGTATACAAGCCTTTCTCTCACTCAAGGGAAGACTCCAAAAGCAGATTCTAGAAATCCACACAGTAAAAAGCAGGACAGGCTTCGTGGGGGTGAGGGTGGGCAGGGGAAAAAGAGGTGTGCTAATGATACAACCTGAGCAAAATCCACACCCTAATATGCAACAAGAAAAGCAGAAGATAATGCCAGCTGTGCATCCAAGGAGGACAGATCAAAAGCAAGGCCATCTCCAGCACCCTTAGCCTAACACACAAATGGATTTCAGTGTATTTGTGGACATGCCACCAGCACCCTCAGCTGCAGGTTAAAGCTAAAGAGATGGAGTAGCACTGTCAAGTGAATAAATGATGGATACCAGACAGCCCATGAAAATGCATTTGAGGCAGGTGTCATCTTCCATTATAGGGGGAATCTGGCAGAATCCACAAAAAAAAATGCCAGACTCCACAGTTACGCACATTCCACCAAAAGGAAAGCAATTATTTTTGATGCTTGAACACACATTTTCTCTTACAAATTGCAACACACTCCTTGCACCACGGGCTTCAATAAATACTCCAAAGCTACAGGTCACAGGAGAAGTTCCATTCTCAGGATAACCACATGCTCCTTCTTTATTTAATTGGGAAGCCACACAGTGCTGTGGCTTGTTACTGCAAATGTTTTCAGGACAGAAAGTCCTAAGCTTTGCCTGCTTGTCACAGCATCTTGTGGATTTTAACACCAACAGCTACAGTGAAGAGCCTGTGAAATCTGATCTGCACCAGAAGCTCTGTTCACACAGAATACAGAAAGGCACTGCAGTGAATGGATACAGGGGAACTGGCTCAGAGCAGGAAAAACACACGGTCAATGTTTCCAGTTGCACAGGATTGGGACATGCTCAAGTGATCACCCACAAAATTCAGTAAGTATCCCTCTTATCCTCTCCAGTAAAAAACAAGCAGGGAATGGAGACATTGCTGTGCTCAGCAGGCTGAACCAGGACAGCACTGCAGGGAAACTGCTCTGACAAGTGTTGGCCTCAGTGCAGGAAGGCACAAGAACAAGTCTTGAACAACCACTCCAACACACCTGGAGAACTGCACAATAATTTACAGTGTATGCATTTTTAAAAGTTCATGCTATAGCTCTCCTCTTGCCCCCTTTATTAAGATATGGGAGGAAAGGATTACAAAGTTGTTAGTTGCTAGCAACAAAAACTAGGAAATATTCATGCAGCCAGTGTTGCTATGTTTGGGGCCTAAGAGGATTTGCAGACAATACTACAGAGTCAGTTGAGACAAGCCATTTGTTCCAGAGCTTAAAACACCCCTCTTACTTCCTTATGTATAACAACCAGCTCCATCACAGTGAAAGCAGTAAAATATGCAAGCAGCAGGGACAGGCTCCCTCCGTTTCTCCTCCTCCTGCCTTTATGACACATAAAGTACACAAGGAGTACTTAATTTCCCACCTGATTTTCTCACGCCAAGTAACGGGCTTGTTATGTCTGCTCTGTTCTACACATGAAGGAGGAATGCAAGAAGATCCCATGCCTATGGACAAGAGCAGCCACGGGATGTACTCCCAAAGTTGCTTCCAAGAAGGCAATCTGGTGCCCTCAGACAGGAACACTACTATGCCAGGAGCTATGCCAAAGAAACGCCAAATGCCACACCACACCTTTCAAAAATGAGAATAAGGGAGGTAAAATTACCTAGGAGAAATCATGTGACTTAGCAGACAGAAACCCCCTTTTCCTTTGAAAATAACTTTCTCCCCAACAGAAAAGCAGCTCATCGCAAACAGAAAAGAGGTCTCACACAACTCAAATGACAGCCACTGTGAAACAAAAGGCCACCAGGAGCATCACCAACCATGAGGCTGCTACAAGGACTGGACCCAGGCTCTGCACAACAAATCAACTGCTCATCTGCCTTGCTGGGGCAGAGCTCCCCCCAAAGCCAGCAGGAGAGCCAACATTGGCACCTCATTCATCCAGCCCTGTGCCCAGCACCTCCACACTGGGAATAACAGCGACCCAGCACCTTTCAAGCATGTTAGGTGGGACCTTGGCACTGGAATAAGTTGCCAATGCAACAATCAACAAGTCAAAGCAATTAATAAGGGGCCTGCTGTCATTACTTTAGCTGCGGCTGTTAATACACATGGAATTAAACTCTTTTGCAAAATGAGGGCAACACAGAAGATGGGTGTTTCCTTATCACAGTATATGCAACAGAAAAGCCCCCTCAAATCTCAGCAGTCACATACACATGCTAAGATTTACTGAATGGAGGGAGTTGAACCTGGTAAATCTGTAGTTTGCAAATCTGGCAATGATCTTAAGTGGGTGCTGGTGTGTCGAGTAAAACAAAAGGATTTCACAATATCAGAATGATACAATATAGGGATGTAGCAAATTGTTCTTTAGGCAGGGGCAGTTCAACAGGCATTAAACAGCATCAAAAATGCTGGTTTTGCACAAGCTATTTATTCCCAGCCTGCAGATGCCTGAGAAAGAGTCAGGTTGACTAGTGAGGGACCAGGGTGTCACTTGCTATTTATGCTCTCACAAGTGACTGAATTTGACAGGGACAGTTGATAACCTTCTGAAAATAACTGAACTATCAAAGAATCTGTGTCTTAGCTAACACGGGTTTTTGGTTTTGCAGCTTGCAAAAATGCAGACTCTCGTCTAAGGAGATGATCTTGCAGCTCTACCCTGGAAGTCACTGAAGTGGAATATCTGCTCTCTAGGGACGCTTCATAACCCCCTTACTGAAGATCTCTATTTGTCTCTTACTGAGAATTTAAAAGTCACCTATTTCCCTTGCAGATTGTCAGGTATTAATATTGCTATTTTTTTTTAATTTAGGTAATTAAAAGGGGTCTTTTCATATTCAATCAAAAGCAAATTAGACAAGGTAATCTATGTGGGGCAATCCAGAAGTTACAGCTCTCCTGACCGAATGCATGTAGCTTGGGTCATCCCAAACCCCTCATTTCTAACTTCTCTAATTACTAACTACTGTAGGGCTACTAAAACATGATGAAGATTGGCATAGGGAGGCTTGGGAGGTGATCCTTTCCAGCTTTCCTCTGCTCACACAGAGAGCCAGGTACAGCAGGAAGAAAAGTGGAAGACTTTCTATACCCTGTCTGTTTTTAGCCCATGCCAGGTGTGTATGGCTGGGACCTCAGCCCCTGTCACTAGCAGGGCTCTGGCAGCACCCTGCTGGAATTATGAAAGGGAACCACAGAAAAACCTTCCCCAGCGTGCATGGCTGCTGTTCCTGCTGCTGGGGAGGTTAGTGAAAACAGCCCTGAACACCAGCCAGAGCTTCTCCCCCTGCAGGGGTGTGCAGTGATTTACTGGGCACCTGCAGGCACTCAATTCAGTTTAAGGATTGGTGCCTACAGGCTCTGTGCTGTAGCAATGGACCAAGCCTGATCAAGTCGAAACACCTGGCCTATTCCACATACTCCAATTGGGAGAAAGGGCAGAGCAGGCATCAACCATCAGAAAAAGAGGGATTCCCAAATTCCCAGATACCTGGGAATTGCTCTTGCATTGGAAGATGTTATTTCATGTGAGCAAAATGGTGGAGAGAATAAGGAGAGGCATTTGGTTAAAAGGAGTGTCATCTATAATTACAGATTCCCCAGTGACAACAAAATAAATCAGGAATTGTAGAAACACTGAAGGGAAAATAAAAGTTGTCACGGATGGTAAAAGTAATAATTAATTCTGGAGCCTTCTCTCTGCTCCTCACCACCACCTCGGTGGGAATGTGCCAGGCTCTTTCCCAGCAACAGAATTATTTCTGTAAAACATTTTTGTAAGTTGCAATACCTCTGTAACTGAAAATAGAGGCAAATGCGAGTGCTTAGTGGGACCTTTGAAACCCCAGCTGTGAAGACTCATTAACTGTAAGTACATTTTTGCAGATGCACAGCTCTGAATCTGACTCATAACTCTCCTCCCATGACAGCAAGACCCGGGATTCAGGTAAAAAGGCTTAAGATAATTGATATGGATTCTTACTCAGGCAAATTAGGAGGAAAAAAGCAGCAAGGAGGAGACTTAAGGGATATGGTGAAGGAAAGGGGATCAGAAGTTGGCTCTGTTGAGGGATCCATCATTTGCAGTTCCAAGGCAAAAGGAGGTCAGTATGAGATGGGGATCTATGTTTTATCTAACAAATTTTATGCATTTTTCTCTTGTAAAGTGGACAACAGCTCTAGCTGCAAATACCAGGCCAGAGTAAAGGCCCCTCTTGAATAGTTACTGGGGATTTCAGCCATTTTATCCATTAAGGGCTGTAAATGTTCAGGTTTACCAGGCTCAACTGCACTAGGATAGTCCTTGTGTCTGCAGCTCCGGGTTGCCAAAGGACAGGATAGATATGGGGGAGATGCACAATTAAGCATCTCCCCCACACATAAGGCATATGGCAAAGTGGAGCACTCAAGTCACAGCTGACTCAAAGCTGCACACGAGGGGATGCACCTACAGTCACATGTGCATGTGTGTGTGCACCAAGAGCCGGGGGAAGCATTTACTGCCAGCACAGCTCCTCCCGACTGCGTCTCCGTGAGTACAGAAACAGCAGGGTCAAAACCTGCAGTAGGAGTCTGTCAGCCACCAGCCTCTGACTGCAGCCAGTATGCTGACACCCATCAGAGAGGAGAGCAGATCATTTAGTGTCCAGCAGCTCTTTTCCATTGCCATTTCTAAGCCTGATATAAGGTTCTGGTAACAACAACATTTAAACCGCAGTGTTGCGTATTATACAAGAACAGATCTTCCTTCACGAAAACCTCATCGGCTTTCCACCACCCCACCATAAAAAAAATTAAAAATCTTCTAGCAGCATTGACCGAATTGTAAAGCAACCTGGTTGGCTTCCATGCATCCGATGGCCTCTTCCAAGAGTGAAAACTCCACGCAGACATAGCCATAGTCGTAACCTGGGGACAGCATTTAAATACAGACGGGAGTCATGTTAGTGCCTTGTCATAAAGAAAGCCACATTAAATAATCAATTTCCCTTTCCCTCCAATGACAAGCCCTCTAACTACCACCCCTCTACCTCAGAATGAAAAAGAAAGAAACCAGGGACTAGCTGGATGATGATTAACTGTGCAGTTTACCATGAATGTTAATAGTAGTGTTCCCACTTTCCCTTACACAACCCAGTGGCAGTCACACCTTTTCTTAGGGCAAGAAATAATTGCTTTGCTGTTTATTTTTTAAGTCATAGTGACTTTCCATTGCCAGTTTTACATTTTGTGCTACCTTGGAGGCAGCACTCTCCAAAGTAACTGTTGATAAATCATTTCCAAGTACCTTGCTGCAGATGTATTTTACACAAATAGCCAGTATCTTAATTGGGCAATATTTCAGAAAGAACTAACACAATTCCTCCGCCTTTGCTATTTTTCTTCCAATACCTGCTTACTTTTTGAAGCACAATCCCTTGCATTATGAAAAAGTGCAGCTGAGCAGGAACAAGAACTCCAACTTTCTCATTTTGGTACAGATATCATTGCACACATAACAAGAGGGTGTGGGAGCGCTAAGTTCATATTCAAGAAACTACAGAGCCTTTACTATTCTCACTCCTTGAAAAGCTGTCATCTCAGCCACTGCAGAAGAGACCCACTGGTTTAACTGTGTACTCCATTACCTGCACTGAAACATTATGTCCCATAGTAAAGTGCAGAGTGACCACTACAGAATCTAAGACCAACTCAAGATCCATCCCTGATTTTGAAACTATCTCCAAAAGCTGGAGCACTGAGGAACAACATAAAGTCACAACCTCTCCCTTCACATGTCAAGGCCACCACACTCCAAAACAGTACTTTCCAGATGATCATGGGCAGAGATGTTCCTGTGTGGCATAAGCAGTGAGAGGGTTTGGCTCCCTCCTCCTGCTGCTCTTTTGTCTGGTTTGGAGTGAGAGGAAAGCTGGTCTGCATGTGATTTGTGCCATTTTAGGCATCTAGTTGTCCTGGTGAAGAGCTTGTCTTCCCTCCTACTAAAGATGCACATCTCAACTCTGGTATTTTCAACCCAGAGATGTATCTGGTTGCTACTGCTTCAGTCCCTCACCTTCCATGAAAAGGTAACTCTGTGCATGTTTCTCTCAGGCAAGGCATTCCAGCCTCCTGGAAAACAGCTCCCATCTCCCTCAAGCCTATGCCTAAGAACATTTGATGCACTCTATAGTTTTTCCTTCTCTGCCACTTTATCATCTTTGTACTTTACTACATCAAAGACAGGACAACAGAAAACTATTTCATCATCAAACCCTACTGATTTTTTTAATCTTTTTTTTTTTTATTCCGAGAGCTCTTTGCATCCTTCTTTGCACCTTTGCCATTAATAACAAGACTCCAATAAGAATCTAGCACCTCTTTCACCTCACAAAGAAATTTATTCCACTTTCCCATATTGTTTCAGTCAATATAATTATGCTAAAGGGAAATTTATCAATCTGTGTGCTTTTCAGCTCAGTGGAAGATGCAGTCCAGCAGCACAACATCTGTGGTGGAAGGCAGCTAAAGCCACTTGACACTTACATCAAGTGGGCACCTGGAACTAGAGGTGTGGTTTCAGCTGGCAGGATTGACAGAACCAAATTGATCCAGCTGTTCCCATAGCATCCATTCTGCTCTGCAGTACAGCCACACCGGATCCCATTTTGAAAATGAAGGAGTTCTCCTCTCTGCAGAAGGCAGCTGCTCTCCAGAAGCAGTGCTGCCCCTTGCTGGGAGACTGCTCTGCATTCTGGGCAGACACCTCAGCTACTCCATGCACAGTGTGCAGCCTCACATGGTACATTTTAAAGCCTTACTCAAATCCAGAACTCTCAAGTCACTTCTTTCCCTTCTGTTTAGAAAAGGGCTGCATGAATGATGTTTGTCAGCCCATAAGGCTCCTGATTCCCCTTCAGAGAGGATTTTTGAAAGCTGCTGTTAATCAGCAAGGCAAGTTCAGAGCACTATCTTACTTCCACGTGCAGAAGAGCTCATGAGAGACACAAAACAACATCGCAGAAGTTTTTATTCTATTTTCTCTGCAATAAGAGGACGTTCACATCCCAGTCCTCATGAAGGGAATGAGTAGTTCAGACATGGATTTAATCCTGCATGACACAACTGAGAGTGCAAGGCTGAATGTTATATGGAGATACAAAAGCTCAGATGCTTGGAGGAATGTATGCCAGAGGATCATTCCAAGCATTACATGGAGACAGTTAAGGGGAAGCCCAGCACATTCCTCCTTCTGCACTTTCCCCACCTCTGCTCTCCCCCACCGAACTCATAAACATAGCAGCAATAACATGTACAAAAACAATAACCATGGCCCCATATCCTGCCAAAATGCAGCTCCAGGCCAGACGTTCAGCTCTTGTGGTTGGCTCGCAGAGGACGCGACGTTCTGGAATTCACTACGAGCTGTCCTTGCACAGACAGCACCGAAGTAGTGATGCAAGAAGACAGCAGCCTGGAGCCACTTGCTGAAAACCTCTGCTGAAGATGTGTGGGGGCTTGACACTTTTCCCCTCCCCCAGATCCAAAGCTCTACATGGATATGACAAGCACACTCAGGATGTGAGAACTACTGAGTAACATCAGCCTCGGGCTGCACGTCACCCCTGCTCTGCCCCCCTGCCCCCAGCTCCTCCAGAGCATCCTTCCATTTTAGACCATGGCAGGGAGGCAGCTGAAAAGGAAGCCTCTGGAACAACACACCACACCTTCAGAACGCAACAGCTGCTGATTTATCCACCACCTGCAACAATCACATTACCCAGAGAACAACACTTGAAACAAAACCAAGTGGCTCAACTCTGGTTCTTAGGGACCCTTGCGCCTCTTCCCTGCCTCCTCCATAGGGCTGGTCCAGCTCTGTGTGGCAGCTGCTGAGCTCAGGTATTTTTGTTTCCAAAGCCTTCACACAGTTTGCCTCCCAGAATGCCAACAATTTAGGTGCTGTTACCAGAGGTAGGACACGAGATTTTGATGGAGGGATAGGGCCAGGCACCGAATGGCAGGAACTGATTCCATAGGCATCCCAAGGTAAGCAATGCTCCCCTGGGAGTGAGAGCTCTTGGACACCCTCTGATGTTCTTCAGGTCACAGCAGTAAAACCAAAGCAATCAAACCAGCAAAGCAAAACCACTGCTGAAGAACAGTGTGGGGTTTTTGACTCAAAGGGGCCTAACTTCACATGCAAGGTTTCACATGAAGATATAAATCCCGGTATCTTCACCTATTCATTAGTACAATACCACAGTTTCAGGATCCACAAGAAATTAGAATGGAGTAATGATTTGCAGAAGTACATATGATCAACATAGGCTCTGTCAAAAAGGAAAGAAATCCTTGTGTGGTATTTCCCCCACACAACCTCTGAGCATGCTGCAGCACAGCTACACTGCCCAAATGATCTTTCCAACGGGAGCAATTGAACTCGCCCAGATTTTGGCCCTGGCATAGTCATAAAACATGCATATCCTCATCTCCCCCATGTTTTAGGTCAACTGTGTAAAAGCACTCTTGTATCTTATTTAGCTACTTCCTTTCAGCTGTGCAAGTCTACAGTACCACAGGCTGTGTACGACGGATGAAATCAGAACGCAAGGAGAGCAAGCACATAGATTGCAGAGGACTTCTGCTTTCCCTTAAGTGCTTCTATGTATACACAATCTTTTATGGATGCTCCCAAAGCATGCTCGGCTGTCTTCTGCACTGAAAATGGCACAAACACTTAATGCTTAGGAGTAAGGACACATTTAGAGCTCCAGGAAGCTGCTCTGTGAGCATTAGAATAAGGAACATTCTACAGGAATAAGGAACAGACGTGCTTTAGCAAAGCGAATTTTGACAGCAAATGGAGGGACCCTGCTAGCATGCAATAGTTTGGCTAAAAATCCTCTAAGTCTGCCTTAAAATTACTGTTCTTTGGCTTCAGATATAGAGATCAAAGACGTGTGATTTAAAATAAGTCTTGTCTCTATACAGACACAGTTTCTACTGAACAACTGACACACAGTAATGTGTTACTTCACCATGGTTTGTTATATCAAAGATCTAAATAAAGGAAAACCATAATGTTGTTCTCATAGGGTCTGTAAGCAGTGTGAAGACAAAAAAAAAACATCTCTAGAGTTTTAGAAGACCAAATGAAAAGATCCTGTAGTGACAGCAGCCCTGTCTGTGCCAAAGCAAAGATAGTTTTGGAAAAAAGGCAGGATGGCAACATGACAAAGGCATCCAATCTGAGAGATGATCCAGCTTCTTGATTCTCGGAATGAACGTGCAGTCAGTTGTGCTTCTGCACAACCACAACAAGCTTAAGGCATTAGGTCACCTCATGTCCATGGGGAGCCAGCACCTGCCTTTGCAAAAACAACTCTGACAAACCCCCGGCTGCTCTGGTGCAACATAAAGATAGTCCCTCTCTGGGACAGGAAGAAGATGGTCTCCCATTAAAGTAACTCCATGTAAAAGCTCACCAAAGGACACTATACTAACCTGGGCAGCGGGGCCACCTATTAGCGTGGTGGAGGTCCCTGCACCTGCCAGATGGGGCCAAGCAGCCTCAGGGTAGATGGACACAGTGCAGTCTCCATGGGCAGAGAGCTTCCCCAGCATCCCAACAACACTTCACTTGTGGTTTTTCCCCTAGGTTAAGACAAAACTACCAGAGAAGAAAAGCATTTGCAGTTCTGGGAACTTCTAGTACTCAGAGAGATGGCACAAAAAAGCAGAGCCGTGGCCAGCAGCTGAAGAAGGAGATTCTTGCTGCTTGTTCCCTCCAGAGACAGCTTGGCAGAGTAGGGTGCAGCTGAGGAAATCCTCCACAGAGTTTCACCCATGCCAGAGAACAAAGTTCTGTTTCTCCAAGGATAACTACAGCATAAAGTATGGAGTGACTATGAAGGACTTGCACATCCCTGAAGGTATCTGTAGTCTCACACACTGACCTCTGGGGAGCTCAGGCAATGGAGACAGGGACTGTGCACCCTGTTCTCAGAGTATCTTCCGTGGTTGAAAGGAAGATCTATGTGATGAATGGGAGATTTTGGCAATGTGCCCACGACCCCATGCACAAGAGTCGCCTGTTTCCTCCAAGGAAAGATGCAGGTGTAGGTCATCCATACCAGAGTGAATACCTCATCACAAGAAAATACTGTACTACAGGGCTTCCTCTGGATCTCTGTGCTTTTACACTGGACTACTATTAGGAGGCATCATACACTCAACGCTTCCAAGAAAACAGGAGAGCCTGGACTTGCACAAGAGTGGCTGTACCTGTGCCTACTCAGCAGGCATTGCCTTTGCAGTGAGGATGGACACCAGAGTAGTGCCTTCCATGACAGGCAGAGGAAATAAATCTGCCCAACCAGTCTGAAAAGCTGAAGGGCACCCCCGCAGCACAGCAGGGACAGTGGCAATCTATCTATGCTACCACAGAAGCCAAAATCATGAGCTCTCTCAGTATCAGCTGGTGGATTCTGAGCATCCATAAATTTGTCAGATCTCTTTACTGCACAGATAAATTGGTCTTCAGAGCTACTAAAGCTGAAGAGCTGTACTAGAATAAACAGGACAATCTGCAACAAGCCATATCCCCAATTCCTTTCAAAGGCTGAGCCTTTACAAGCCACACCTGCTGTTGGGAAAAGGTCTGTCACTTCCTGCTGTCCCCCTGTGTAAAGAAGTACACTCTTATACACTCATTCATGCCAGAGAACAACACTGAAACCACAGGAAATGAAACAGGCTGTATTCTGAAGGATAATTACAGTCCATCCTCCTCCTTCCATCCTAGAGAACAAGACAAAGAAAGGACCAGCCTGAGACACCCTCAAAAGTGGACACTGGCAGCTCCACAAACTACAGGAGCCCCAAATATCTGTCAATCCTTCTTGGCCAAAGCAGGGTAGTTTATACATCAGCACACAGGAGAGGAGGGAAAAAAAGGTCAATGCTAAGATTGTACACACTATGGTTTTATTAGAGACAAAGAATCACATTATGTTTGTACAGAAATCTGGAATCTGAGGATGCTTGGGGCTTTCATTAAACTCCATGAAAGAGGACTGTAAGCTGCATACCTGGGAAGGTGCTCCATCCAGGAACTTGGTTTTAAAGTGCTGCCAACGTGAACCTGGTCTCCAGAATATATGACTTGTCATCTTAGCACAAGGTAATCAAGTAATGTCAGTACACTGTGCAAAGCCTTGATGTTTTGCTCCAGAGATGCAAAAGGAATGAGCACCTTTGGGAAAATGGATTCTGCATGTAAAAAAGGCTGTGAGCATATTTTATGGATGGATATGTTTGTTGCCTTTTCAGAATAGGCTTTATAACCCTGAACCAAGGTCGATCACTATCACAAACACTGACTTAGACCAGATTTGTACTTCCTATTTCCTAAGCCACCACATCACAGACAAGGAAAGAAGAGCAAGAACATCTTTTGATTCCAAGAGGCAATGCACTAGTGTCCTGAAACCAAGCAAGGCAAGCCAAAAGCCTACTGCCCACACAGCTGGGAAAACTGGCAAGGACTGCTATTGATGACCATGGACTTATTCCAGCTAAGTGTATTTTTTGGTTCTTGGCAGGCTATTCTGGCTACAAACTAGAATCAATTGGTTCAGGCAGACCAATCCCAAAGATATTTCCTCAAGTCGAGGCAGGTGAGCCCTGCAGCCTGCAGAACTCTGCTGATGACTGGGGCATCTGACCACACCTCAAGGGGAAGCTCCTCATGTGCTAGAGCATCTCTTGAGCTCGGGGATGGTCACCTCAGCTCTGAGCAAGTGCCTGAGGTCATGCATGCCTGAGTCATGGCTGATGCAGCAGAGTGAGCCACACAACCTTCACTGAGCAAAGCACTAAGCACAGCAACAGGAGATTATTCGTCCTATGGTGCATCAGCACCAGCCTTGATGGTGAGCCAAGCTGTCCTCTGTATAATTAGCACAACTGGCCAGATGCCCCTCTGCACCCACAGCGTGTGCTAGAGACATCCCACAGCACCCACAGCATGTTCTTTGTACCAAACCCAAGAATCAAAGTCCCTGTGGGACCCCGTCCTCATCAAACTCCAGAGGGTTGGTGCCAAGCCCTCTATACAAGGAAGCCACCAGCTCGCCACAAATCCACCCTTCAGAGGGGTTTCCCCAAGGGCACTGTATCACTGCAGAAAGGAAATAAAAAGGTTTCTGTTTGGCACAGTTCCTGAAACACTCCCTCCCCCTGCAGAGGAGCAGCTCACCTCTCCAGTGCTACCTAAGGCTGGGAGCTGCAGCACGATGGCACCTGTGGCAGGAGCAGCATCTTGTCAGCATTTCTGGCCCCCAAGAGGAGCCTTACCCAAACACCACCCACAGCAAGGAAGCTAAAACCCTGTTATATGTGGGCCTGGCAAATGCACAGCCATGTCTGCCTTAAGGGAAAGGTGATCTCACTGCCTTGGAATGCACTCCAGCCATGGAAAATGGAGAACTTATCCCTACTGTGAATAGGTGTACCAATCTAAAAAACAAACATCAATAACCAAAAAAAAAAAAAAAAAAAAACACCAAAAACAAAGGAAAAAAAACCTGCACCAATTTTTCCATCACAAGCTGGAAACTTCTGGACCCTTAGATGATGTGTTCTAGCAAAATATAACTCTGAAAAATACAATTCTGAATTACAGAGGCTTCCTGATATATTCCTGAATCCAATGATTCACTGTTGTGATATACAAGACAGACTGCACTTGGAGGGAAAAAAAAAAGCAGCACCTTTTACAGATTTAACTAAGGGGCTTATTAATATTTAACAGGGCACCAATGCGGCAGAGCTTAGAGAGAACAAGCAAGATAATCCAGTTTCTTGTAAGACTTGGCCGAGGCAATTTTAAGTTTAACACAGGGAGGGATAAGGGGAGCCGTGCCAAGCACCACGTAAGGGGCTGGTCTGGATAAATAAAAGAGAACATGAATGCTAGGGCAAGAAGGTGGCTGAGCAAGCAATAAAGTACATTTAGTGGCAATAATACTTGCTAAAACAAAAGCTTTTCAAAATGGAGTGGGCAGCTGCCATAAAGCAGCTCATGTTTTCAGGCAACACTACATTTCTTGGGTGTACCTCCACCACGGAAGAAACCTGTCCTTCAGCACCAGTCACCTGCATCCATGTGGACATTGATCTGGCCCCAAGCATTACTGCTGTCCAGGGAACTTCCACCTGCCCCAGGTATTCCAGTTCCATTGATGCTTTGCTCCTTGGGGGTGATGTACTGTGTGCCCCCCAGGGTTCAAAAGCGAGTATTTAGGAGGGTCAGAATAGAGTTTAAAAACCCAAATCTCCCAATTCCTGAAGTGCTGCACTAATTTAGAGAGCACATAAAGGGGATGGGGTAGATCTCACTGCTCCTGCTGACTGGAATTCAGCTCACCTGGTCCCTCCAGGTCCACTTCAGAGCTCCTCTCTGCCATGCTGCTCTCCACCCTCGTGAGAGTGTCCATTCTCCACCAGGCTCTCCCAGCCCCGCAAAAATTCCTCTCAGTTCCCCAGATGGGCTTATGGAATGAAACAGAAAAGTCTCATGGGCTGCCAGCCATTTCTCACGCTTACTTTCCTTGAACAGCTTTCACAGCTGCTGGCACCAAAACTAACATGATTCCTGGTTGGAAAACACATGTTCCAAGCTTGTCCCACTGCACGCTGCATCCGGGAGAACAATTTGAACAGAAGGCTCAGAGTGTGCTTTCTGCTTTCACTTATTACTTTGGATACCACTGCAGTGTCTTTTAAGATAAGCAGACCTTTAAGATAGAACTGGCTTCACATGCTTCCTTCTCTAGGGCACACGTGTGTGGCTCAGCCAGAGTTCTGTGCATATCAGACCCTCCAGATGAGATCTCAGGATAATGTCTGACATTAGTCAGGGAAGTAGAAATAAAGCCTGATGAGAATCAGGCAGGAGGTAAGCTTAAAATATGATCAAAATCAAAACCAGGGCAAGGTACGTTCATGTTAGACTCCTCAAAGGTCAAAAGGTATCAGCTGCAAGCTCCTGGCAGTCAGCACTGATGTGGGAGCATGGAGAGTAATAGGAGGAGGACAGACCCCATAAAAAACAGGTGCTGTCACATATTGCAACAACTCCAGGGAGGGGACACCATGGTGTACAGCCACACGAAAGCCCGAGTCCAGCAGGCAGAGACAGGCACCTTCAGGTGGGATAGGGGAGCTCACAATCCATTCCCAGGAGCTGCTGACAAGTCATCACCACAAGTACCTATGGGAGCATGGGACATCCATGCTCTGCCTCCACACAAGGCTCCGGACATACTGCACACCAAAGCAGCTGATGGTCTTTGAGAAGGCTCATGGTCACGCTGGGGTTTGTTCTTTGCAAAGATTAATTGGACAGACACGACCAAACACACTTGAGAAAGCAAGCTGAAAGATTGAATACAGTTATTTCCGCCAAGGCTTACACGTCACACTAGAAGAAGCCCTCTTCCCCCCAGAAATGGATTTGGCACCTTCAGCCTGAACGTACAGGCATCAACTCAAAACTCTAACTGATTGAAATTACAAGTTAATGTCTTTTAGGGTAATACTATAAAGTCTGGCTTTGACATTTTATCATTGTAAATATCTGCCTCTTTGATTTAAATAGAATTACTATGCCACTTCTTAAGGTCTCTCCTTTCACTGCCTTGTTTAAAATCTAGCCACCATTTCAGTTTGTGGGCTTCAGAGACAAAATAATCTACAGAATCAACAGCTTGAATGCATACCAAAATCACACTAGGTATAATAAGAACAGTGTTCCATTCTCAGCACGGCCTTCAGTGAAAATAGACTTTCCTTCGCACATACAGAGTATGTAAAAAAAAGGGGGCTTTATAAAGAAATTGAGCTGCTTTTTCCAAGAAAAATCAACCATGTGTTTTTCCCCAAACCAGAAAGAGTCTTGTAAAAGATCATACAGTGGAATCATTACACTGAAGCTGCTGAGATAAGCTTTATGATAAGCGTTATCTTTTTGACAAACCGATCCAAACCTCACTTATTTCGAGTTAATTGCGTGTTATTTGTTATGGCTGTTATTGTTCCCCCCACAGCTGCAGGCATTCTTCTCTCAAACACACTCAACATGCACACTCATGATTAATGTTATTTTTAACAGTTCTGGACAGCACTCAAAAATATACAACTCACTCAGACTGGCTCAGTACATGCTGCTCTGAGCCAGGCTGCCATCGTCCCACCGAGCTGATACAGAAGTGCAGGTGTATCCCAGAGACACCAGTAAGCCAAAAGGTTTGCTTTTAATTCTTACGGTTATTTACATACACACCCCATTACAAAAGCATCACTTAGCCCATGACTGGCCTCTAGTTTCGAAGATGTTTAGTTTTTCAGAAGTTAATATTAATTCAATTCTATACGCTTCTCTAGGAGGAGCTAATGTGAAAAGCTGGATTAATTTTACTACAGCTTCTACAGTTACCCAGTTTCTAAAAGAAGCATTCACAATGCAGGAAGCTTTTATTGCCCTAGACATATCCATCTTGTGCAAGATGGATCAGAGAGCTGGTTAAATGCAGCCTGAGGACATAATGCAAAACAAAGACTTCGGAGCCTCCACGTAACCTAGAACAAAGCTGCACCGCTTAAATGACTGATGCTGACTGGACAGGGTTAAACAACAGCTTTACACAGCTCATAAAACATGAACTAATTTTAACTTCATTCTTTGCCTCCCTACAATTGCCAGAAAACTTTTTAAAAAGCCAACTTTGCAGCTGAAGAGACAGCCTGAAACAGAATGTAGCTTTTGGAGAGACAGCAGAAAACTGCAACCCTCGCATCACATGTGACCACCCGCAGATACTGGAGCTTCTGCATATAACCATAACTTCAGACACTGTGTCTCATCCTGAACAGCCTTTTTCTCATCCTGAGCAGCCTTTGAAACAGGGAGTGGGAAGGAAGAAAGAAACAGCAGTTCTCTAATGAGGACAGTAATACCTAATAACGTACACAGGAAGAGACTTACGAAGAAATTTCCAGTTCAAGTTGATTTATTACTGAAGTGACACGTTTCAGAAGGAAAAAAAAAAACACAACAACTGACAAATCTCATCAGCACAGGCAAAAAAGGAGCGTGTTGCAATTATTGTGTTGCAGTCAGTGCTATGTGGGTGACGACAGCCATGCTGAACTAAGCTTGGAAAAGAGGAAAGGATGCAAGAAAGACTAACTGTGCCCCTTAAGCCCTGCTTGTTGGGCCAGACTGCGTGACACACGGATGTTCTTTAGTTCAAAGGCTCCTGAGAAGGTTGTGAAATCTCCTTTGACAGCTTCCAGAAACAAAAATACACTTGAGAAATACCCCACTGCCCCAGTTTCTCTCCCCAGTTACTAAACACATTGGAAGCCTTTATATAATGTATTGACACCATGAATTCCTGATGCTTCACATACAACCCATACTGGAAATAAGAAAAAGCATTGATGAATGTAGAAGCCTCTGCTCTCCTAGGTTTAAAAAATAATTTAAAAAAAACACCAGTTTCCAGGTATTTCCTACCAGTATTATCCAAACCAATCCCCAGGACTCACCCTTCCTACCATCGCACATCTTTGTTCCAGTACAACTTTCTCACAAAGCAGCCTTGTAAAATATTTCTTTCTTCAGAATCCTATTCACACTGATCAGAAGTACAGCAGAACTTTATTCTTTGAATGAGGAAAAGCATCCAGACCCAGTATTTGGGTATTTGCTTATAAAACTTACTTTGTCTTTTTTTTTTAACCTGTCTTCGTACCTAAGCAGGGCACCAGTTTCAGGTTACTGAAGGAGAAATGTTAGGAACAGGTTTCCTGAGGACACTATTTGTGCAGCATTTGTTCCAAAGTAAGACCACCTCAGAAACAAGATTTTAAACAATCCAAAAGGATTTAGTAATAGTTTAAAAAAAAACTATGGAGGAATTAACCTGCTGTCCCATGGCTTTACTCTTGATAGCTATTAGAACAGCCTTAGTGCTCTTCCTGCTGCTCCTACACATCTCCAGAGGCAGCTGGACACATGCTTTACCTCTGAGGCAGCAGGGAGTATAGCCATCAATTTTGAGGGCAAGAGGACAAACTACAAAACTCAGAGGGCATTTTCATTAAAAAATACCTGCAATTAGGGCATGTAAGACTTTCATCAAATTGCTTAAGAGGATATTGGTGTAAAAAATGCCCTGTTGTCACCTTGAAACTAGAAGCACTGGAAAAGCATTCTCACCTGAGCTGTAATCTTTCAGTCGCAGGTCCTTCACAGGTGTCCCATCAGGCCCTCGGAAAGCATTGAGTATCTACAGGAAAAATGAGATCCACTTCATCTCCAAAATCAAACCTCCAAACCCAATGTACTTGCCAAAGCACTCTCTCTAAGAGTGCTATTCTTTCTAGGTTAAGTCTGTTACAAACTGACACACTTTCCTAATTAAGTCCCAGCAGTACCTGAGAATTTTTACCGAGTTTTGAGAAGTATTTTTGGGTTTTGTTTGAAGAAGCGAGCACCATTTACACCACATTTCAACCGTTCAAAGGTTTATTGCACTGGTTTCAGCCAGACAGTTCAACTCAGATCTTTATTTAAGGTCAAAGATGTCCTACTGCTTTTAAGAAAATCAAAGTACAAAGGCCACTGTTGTCAGTCTTATCCTCTGAAGGACAAAGTTCCTGCCGTGAGTTCTCCTATATCAAGCCTCAGAGGCTGATCACTACAGCTAACCCTATCAAAACCTGCTGCATTATGGGGTTCTCATGCCTGGAACTTTCACCAAATAAACAAAAAAAAAACAAAAACCCAAAACTAAAGTTCTAATTCATAACAGAAGACTTAGGAAATTGAGCTACTTTCACCTTGTAGCCTAGATAATTTTATGGTTTTTTACTAAAACCAGCAGGAACAGCAGACATCTTTTGCTTCTTTGTAAGACCTCATTTAAGCAATTTCAAGTAACTAAGAACAAACAAGTTCACTTAGACACTACATGTCTTCTGAGCCCAAAATAGCAGTAACAATATTTGGTATATATAAAGCAGTGATGAAGTAAGGCATGTTTCAGAGTCTGGAGTCAAGGCTTCTAGCTATCAACACCCCACATGCAACCACAGGAAAACTCATCACTTCTAGAACCCCCAAAAACCCAGAATAATCAGATAACAGGTAACATTGCAGTGACTTCTAAATCTGGATTTTCCCCCGGGGAAATGACAGACCATCTGATATATACATTAACCAGACTTCAAAGTGGTACTTTGGAAACCCTCAAAAGAAGTTTCTGGATGAGAGACATCCCACTTACATCATCCTTTGTGGCAGTTTCAGGCACTCCTCCTAGTCGAATGAGTTTGCTTGGCTTCACATACTTGGGGCAGGTCCGGTAATCTTGGTCCTTGAGTTCACACAATCAAGATGATTTTACAAATGAGAGGTGCTGGCTCACAAGATACACAAGCAGTAGCAAAATAAAGTAGGGGAAAATTCAAAGGCAAAGGCCCATAAGCAGCCTGACTCAAAGTTTTAACCCCTGCTGGAGATTCAGGGAGCTCTGGAGGAGCTCTTCACATGCTCACTGAGCCATATAGTAAGATTTAGCTCCAGAAAATAAAATGGGCAAATCATCTCTCTCAGCTTTCCCACAGTGGGAGATTTAAATTCAACAGCAGGTTTCAAATTCAGTGGATACCACTACCTTCAGATTTCCAAGATAACTCTGAAGGAAAACAAAGTATGCACAAGAGCAGTTGTACACCCAGGTCCACCTGACCCAGTAGCTTCTCTCTGATACTGCTCATAAGCAATATCCAGGGCAAAATAACAAAGTAAGTTTATCTGTAACCACCTCCCCCAAAACCCTCTGTCTGGGCATTTTCAGCTTGGGATTTTCTGAACCAAATCTGGTTCTACATATTTAGCAATTCTCACTTGCTAAACTGTTCTTCTCTTGAGAAGTGCTTCTGAGATAGAAAGTGTGCCCATTAAATAACCTGGAGCAGAGAATGATCTCAGAGAAGGATGGTGAATTAGAATAGAACTGAAGTGATGGGATATGGATGAAGACTCCTTCCCAACTCCTTCCATTCTTTGGCCAACACACATTTAACAGAAACATCAGTTGACAAAACCACTTACCTGAAGGTTCTTATAGGGCCTAGAATCTTTGCTGGGTTTTCCTTCTGCAAAGGACTTGCCATGCTCATAATCAAACATCTGATGCCCAGGCAGGCGGTGATCCACATCACGATAGTCCATGTTCCGGTAGTCTGTGTCTTGCCTCCCAAGGAAATCCAGGTCACCTTCACCCTTTAACCCAAGATCAGAATCGGATCTTTGCTGCTCCCCCCCAGAAAGCTGCTGCTGTTGCTGCTTGTTAGCAAAGGTCTGAGGCTGCTCCTCTTGGTCCTGAAGAGTAGGAAGAGGTCCGCGGCTATTTTGGAAATTGTGCGAAGTGTCATCTTCAAGACCCAGTCCCAGGGATTCCTCTTCTCTGGCTGGTGCTTCTGAGTGTTGAAATTCTCCTTTTTGGCTACCAAAGGGAGCTCTGTCTAGACTAAGTGCAGACTCATCTCTTTTGTTGGTGCTTAAACTAGAGCCCTCTCTTTCTGCTAAAGGTACAGTAGATTGGTTGTGCCTAAAATCTACAAGGCTTTGATCCACGGGAGGCATTTCCCTATCTGAAAAGTCCATGGGAGGAGCCACATCTCTGTTCCTAAAATCCTGATCAGATCGGGACCTGTGTCTATTTCTGAAGTCTGATGATGGTGCGTTCCTGTTTCTGAAGTCCAGATCAGAGGTACCCACACCCCTGAAGTCCATATCAGGTATATCCCTATTTCTGAAGTCTGAATAGGAATGTTCTCTGCCCCTGTAGTCTAACTCAGACATGTCTCTTGCCCTAAAGTCTGAATGAGGCCCATCTCGACCTCTGAAGTCCAAATCATAAGACCCCCTTCCCCTGAAGTCTGATGGAGGTTCATCCCTGCCCCTGTAATCCATATTATGTGCTTCCCTATCCCTGTAGTTCATACGGAACGTGTCCCTGCTCCTGTAGTCCCCTGAAGGAACATCCCCACCCCTGAAGTCCATTGGGGGCCCTTCTCTCTCCCGGAAGTCACCAGGGTACATATCCCTGCCCCTGTACTCAGAAGGGGGTGGCTCCCTACCTCTGAAATCCATCTGAGACTCGTCTCTGCCCTGGAAGTCAGATGGTGGGAAATCTCTGCCCCTGAAATCATGGTGCCCCTCCCCACCTCTGAAGTCACTACGTGGTCCATCTCTAGCTCCATAGCTGAAAGAAGGTTCCTCTCTGTTGGCAAACTGAGGATTGAGGAGGCCTGAGAGTGCCTGGATATCAAAAGGAAGTGATTTTCTGCCAGAGAAGTTGCCAGAGTGTCTTTCTTGACCAAGACTATCAAGGGAAGGAGGATATTCCCTGTTCCACCCGGGAGCAAACCTTTCTTCTTGGCTCCCACTGTAGAAATAAAGACAGTATTATTCATAACGTGCTTAAGAGTCTGAAATCTACACAGCAGCACATTCTTCTCTAAACTTTTATAGAGCTGTGTAACAGTCTAAGATCCGCAGAAGATATTGATGTTTGGCAGTTTAAGATGAGGCAGCATACGACAGATGTGAGAAAGTAAACTTGGGTGCTCCCATTTCAGCACAATTTCCAGAAGCACTCAACAGGGAATACCTGCAATATTAATGGGTTAATAATGGTAGCAATCCACATAGTCCTGCACTGCACACAGCTCTGCAGCTGTCTGAGGTGCCAGCAGCTGGTGTGTTGGTTCATTAGCATCACCAGCACACGTCCTGTGAGGATCCCAGGAGCTTAAGCTCTCTGGGCAGTATGGAAACAGCTAACTCAACACATCATCCTGAGGCACATGAAAGCAGAGGTTACCAAACAGGCTGACATGCTACAAAGATTCATTTATGCTTCCTTGTGCTGAAGTCCAAACTGGCAAATTCTGAAAGCCATCAGTTCAGATGCTGAGGGTGCCTCACAGGACTATGCCAACAATCAACACCCAAGATATCCCTGTGCTTGTGCCTCCAGACTGTCTCACACAGACTTCACAAGACTATGGCTATGAGCTCTCCCAACAGCTCCATAAAAACACTCAGGAAGAAGTTTCCTCTTTAGGCAGTTTTTCAAAACCCAACAGACTTTTTTTTTTTTTGAGATAGAGCTATCTGATTTTTCCTCTAAGCAAAGCTCCAATACAAAACAGAGTAATACAGTATCAACATATTTTAAAATAACACCAAATGCTACCCAAAGCAGTGGACATTTCCTTGTCCACTACTTGCAACTACAGCTAGTCATGTTGTATTCTGAGTTTCACTATAGAATCAGTCAACAAGATTACTCAAAGCATACACAGATGTCCTAAGGTACACAGTCCATTTCATCACCACGTAGAATAGTAATTAAAACTTGGATCAAGGTCAGCATTCCCCACCCAATACATTAAAGAATGATGCCAATAAAATCCACTTAAAAATCCTCCAGAACATGTAGTAACAGTGTTGATGAAGGAGTAATTGTGTCTTGTGATTATATCAATAGTGTTGTTCTGATGATTTTTATCAGTTTTCTCAACACATTGCAATAGACAATTATTTGAAGTATTGTTATGGCAGAAACCTAAGTCAGGCCACGAGCAGTACCTTTATCACGCTGATTTTCAAGGAACAGAGGTGCACACATGAACAAAGGATGAAAGAATTATGCACAACAGAGGAAAATCCTAGATTTTGGTGGCTTCATTTTTATACCCAGTGCTCTCTTGCAAACACAGGTGCCAGTAACAACCAGAGGAACACAAACTAATAAAAATATTGTGCTGTGCAAGTTAGCTGCATATGGATCTCTATAACAGTTACAGTGACATTCAAAAGAGTGTTATGAAGGAGTACATGGGGATAAAGACTTTTTGCAAGTGTGTGTAGTGGTAGGACACTGGGGAATTGGTTTAAACTGAAAGACAGTGGGTTTAGATTACACAGCTGGAATAAAGTCTTCTCTGAGGATGGTGAGGCCCTGGCACAGGTTGCCCAAAGAAGTTGTGGATGCCCCATCTCTAGAAGGGTTCAAGGCCACATTGGGTGGGGCTTGGAGCAACCTGGGATAGTGGAAGGTGCTCCTTCCCATGGCAAGGGTTTGGAACAAGATGGTCTTTACGGTCCTCTCCAATCAAACTCATTCTGTGATTCTATGATATATGGACTTATTAACCTCATGGAAAGAATTAACTCTCAAAGTTTTCATAAAATTGTGTGTGCAATGAATGGGCCAGTATTTCTGAACTCATTTTATTCTCTTACCAGTGTTAACAGCACATAACACCAAAAGCCATATTGCACATCACCTTAGCTCACAACAGCTAAACTAAGAATCACTAGGTAGTGTGGAGAAGGACTAGAAATATTAAAAGCAGCTGTTGCTTAAAAACTAGATGTAAAACCTCACAGAAGTGCAAAAAACATCAATTAACTTGTCTGTTCTTTGGCAATCACAACTAGCTCCATAGAGACCTCACAACTTCTACTAAAACAGTAAACAGAGAGTTCCCAAGGCTTAATTGTATTTAAGAATGTTCCTGAAATAAACTGTACATTCAAGTGCTTACCGAAAAGACCCCATTCTGTTGCCTTGTCGATGGTCTCCCCACATTTTGATCTTGTCTGGTAGGCTTCCAGGAATGGTTAATTCACTCTAACAACACCCAGACACCACAACCTGTTGAATAGATAACATGATAATAAACTACAAGGCAAAGAACACACATGACACGAGAAGAACACTGCTGGTTAGAAGGGGTATGTATCCATCTGATCAGAATCCAAAGATACACAAGACCACACTCAAGCTTGAATGAATTCAAGTGTTGCATTTCTCCACGTTCAAACTTGTAAGCATCAAATGACTCCTGAAATTAAACTGTCAATATGGTGGGCAAACAATTTGATATCTGCTTTGATTAACATAGAGCTTTCCAACATACTGTGCTGTCTGACACTATTCAGGGTGCAGCTAGAAATGTGAGAATGCCGCCATCTATAAACAACAAGGACCGCTGCCGAACAACAGTTTGCAATTAACGTTTAATCCAAACTATTTTTGCCAAAAGCTCTTTGCTGTTCAAGGAAATGATCACTACTCTTGGTCTGACATGGATACTCTGCCCTCAGACGTATGTAGATAACAGAGGAGGTTTTGCCAATAAATCATGACAGACACTGTTCTCCAACGCTGCCCTCATCAAGCGGAGTGACGCAAGTAACACTTGCCTCAACAGAAATCTAAAATTTCATCCATTTCCTCCCACCAGCAGAGAAGGTGAGGATTTCCCGGCAATAACCAAAGCCAGGACTTGAAATAGGAAGTACTTCCGTCTTTCCAAAAGAGAAAAAAAAAAGGAAAAAAAAAAAGGAATGGAAGAAAACAAAAAAGGCTGCAGCAGAGCATGGAGAAAACTGAGGGAGATGGTGGCAACCTGATGGTCTCAGACCTCCTCTGGCCAATCCAGCTGCAGTGGTGCAGTAGGGCTGCCATGCCACCAGATCAAGGAGGGGAAACCTGGGGCTCACACACTGTTTCAAAGTGGGATTATTTAACTCTAGTGGTTCAGGAGACACAGGACAGTATAGACCGTCACTGCCAGGCCTGGCTGGAGCAACCCTTGTCAAAGAATAGCACAAAAAGCCCTGTTTGTTCTCCCTTCCAAAGGTCAGCACTGCCATACTGGAGGCAGGTCGGAAGAGCAGGTTATGACAGCCCTTCCACCAGGGAGCGATTCCGGCTGCTGCTGCTGGCAGCTGTCTGTGCCAAGGAGCTGAGAGACCTGCGTGCCAAGAGAGTCCATGCTCTTGCCAGGGTCCACCACCCACCAGGGAAGGCTCAGGTGGGAGCCAGGGACAGCAGGTTCTGGCAGAAACCAAGCACAGAGAGGCTGAGGAAGGCAACCTGTGCAACCACCGCTGATCCACCCACCCCAACACCACTTCCAAAGAAACAGGCTCATTCTGTTGGCCACTCAAGCCCAAGAGTACCAGCCTGCTCACATTTCACATGGCTCTTGATAAATAACTCAAGGATTTCCTCCATCTTTCCGGGAGGTGAATCTAACAGAACGAAGACCACACTCCTTTCATGGTGAGGGCAGGCCAAGGGAGATGGTTCCTGCCATCAGCCAGTCCTTTCATCGGAGATCTTTTACAGCCTGCAGACCTCACATTTCTTGCTCTTCCCTTCTAGATTTCCCTCCCCCACTTCAGTTCTCCTCAAGTCAACAACCTTACTTAAACACTTTAAAATAAAAAAACCACCCTTGCCAGCTGGAAACCGTTTAGACATAACATTCAAATTATCAGACAGGGAAAAAAATACCACTGGGCAGCGATCAGGCCTGGCACAGATCCGCTGAGCCATGCAGCAACCTCCGGAAGTGTGAGGTCATGGTTCAATAACACAGGGAGCAACACTGGCTCCACAGCCCCCACTCAGCCTGATTTGCTCCCCGCCTCCAACTCTGGCAAAGCACCGGCTGGAAGCTGTGCCAGCTTGTGCTTTTCTGGGTCTGCACCACGGATGACCCTCGGAGGAGACTTATATTTAACCCAGGTCACTTCAGTGATATGCTTTACCACACAACCCCACAAACCAAGGTGACAGCAAACTGCAGGACAGGGACAGAAGGGTCTTAGCCTGGCTTCCACTGACGCCAAGATCTCCTGAAGGTACACCCTGCTACAACTGCTCCAAAAAAAGCACACCGTGATGAGACACCGTGAGGATTCACCCTTCTGCCATGGGCAGGTACCTGCCAGCTCAGCTCCCACCTCCCAGCTCACAGGTAAATGCTGGGAGACAGGTCAGTGTGAGAGAGGCTGTTTGCCAAAGACACCCCAGGCCAACAGCAAACCGTGGCAAAAAGCCACCTGCCTGCTTGGAACTGTGCATCCATTAGTTCTGTCATACTCCTTTCACAACTAAGTGTTTGAGGAGATGGAAATGGTCCAGTCACTCGCAGAGCCCAGACCGACAGCTCTTTATGACAATAATGAGCTGTTACAATTACCCTGAACAATAGGGAGGGCAGACATGCAATATCTTTCCCTACTCCTACCCCAGCTGGCTCTGCTTCCTGGTGGCAAAGTCTCAGATCCACTGAAGATACAGAAGGCACAAGTAAACGAGGGGAAGCTCTTTTGTGGTTTTAATTCCTCCAATGACTGGTGGTCACACAGCCCTCCCAGGAGAGGCTGGTGGAGCTCCGGATGCTCCCTGGCAATTACACCCAAAGACTTCCTCAGGGCCATGCCCTTGCCCTCCCCAGTGCTTCCCCAAACAGCTCTGGGGAGGTTCCTGACTCCACTTCCCAAACTGCACGTGCCAAGCCTGACAGCAAACTCTTGGAGCTCTTATTCCAATTTATAATCTGCTATGGTAAAATAATGGCTTTGTTCATGGGAATTGTGCAGCTGAGCCAGACTAAGACATCTGTCAAGGGGCCGAGTGGGAAACGCCAGCACAGCCCAGTGTCTCCTCACCAATTTACACCCAACTTCGCACCTTTCTCCCAAATATGGGGGAGAGAAGGGTAATTGGTGACAGACTGGGTGCTATTTTCAGAAAAATACTCTGATATTCACAGCTTCTCTCCAAACAGATTTTGCCAAGATTTGGTATTTATAGAGTACGAGGAAATCAAACACAGAACTACACATGAGAGCAGAGGAAACAGTTTGCTGTGGAACAACTTTATGTACCCAGTAAAGTTTTTGTAAGGCTGAAGAAAGGAAAAGACCTCTGTGAAATTCAAGTACTGCAGGAGGTACAAGAGAAAACATTTCCCCAAAGCTACAGAAACTGCAAGTAGCCAAGAAAGCCAAATATATCCAGTATTAAAGTTGGAGATCCCTAATTCAGGAGAAATATCAAAAGCATGTCACTGACATTCACGTGAAAGTGAAGGCAGAGGGAACCATTTTGGCTCTCATGGGTGTCAGGCTGGAGGATTTTATTTTTAAAAAGGGAATATGTGTACTTTTCATCTGTATGATGCTTCTAAAAACACGTATTAGAGACAATCAGGTGAATTTCTAATACACACCCCACCCCAGTAATATCCTGAACTTACTTGTCTCAAAGGACTTCACAAGTGCATTCCCAACCAGTGAATGTTGGGAAAGACTCTGCTGGGATAGGAAAGTGGATTCTACCTTCAGCAGCATTGCCAAAAATAACACCACACAGCAGCAGCAACACCAGCCTCCTGAGGTGCCAATTGTTTTTAAAAACAGAGCATGGGAGGTCACTGCCATCACTCCCAGCCGTTCCTGACCACTGCCTTACCCGGCCTCCACCAGAGCCACACCACATCCTGCCTCCACCTAAGCCTTTACTGACAGCCCAAAATCCCATTTAGCCCATCACTTGGGATTACATCTGCCAGCACACAGCTCCCATCAGATCCCTCTGCATCTCCGCATGAATCCAGCCCACTTTGGTCCATCCCTTTTATAACCACAAGCAATCCGAGACGGACACACACAGTACCCGGTGCAAAAAAAAAAGGGCCCTAATCTTGATCAGGGCCTCCGAACAACACTGAGGTACCCAGAAACACCACAACTACTGACAAACACACACACACGGCAGGCCCCAACAGTACTATGTGTGATACCGTATCCTGATCCAGGGGCCGAGCATCCCAACCCCAGAACCCACATGCCACTGGGGCGCGGGGTCCCGATGAAGACACGGAGCCCTCAGCACGCAGCAGCGGGCCCGCAGCGCCAGGACGTGCTGGCTCACGGCCCGCAGCGGGGCTGCCCCCAGCCTCACTCTATTCCTGCGCCACGGGTGACCCCAAAACAGACACCCCCTCATCCTCATGGACTCCGCAGCCTCCCCTCCTCTACCCCGGGCGAGCCCACGCCGGGAACCCCTCGGGACACTCCTCGCCCCTCTCACCCCACTGAGCGAGATCCCCTTTATCCCAGGCGATCCCCTTTATCTCCCGGGAGACCCTCATCACCTCCTCCTCCTCTTCCTCCTCCTGCTCCGCCGCTCCCGCCTCGCACAGGCCCCAGGGCCGCCACGGCGAGAACCCGGAACTTCCGGCTCCCACCGCCCCGCGGGCTCGCAGGGGTGCTGGGAATTGTAGTCTCTCTAACCCCGTCCCTGCCGCTCCTTCTCAGAAGTGGCCTTGCTGTTCACGGACTACAACTCCCATGATCCCTCACAGAGCGCACCGCCTACAACTCCCATGATGCCCCGTGGCGGGTCGCCGCG